>JAHZMV010004700.1:0-24261 GCA_027743765.1 Coecobrya sp. COE2 | reverse complement strand
GGGGGAAAATACTATTTTTGTACCTAAAACGCGTAGTGCGGTAAACCAAATCTGATTTCTGCATTTCTCCGATAGGATACGCGTATACCTAGAGCATTGGCATGATTAATCCACAGCATCCACATGCACCTAGTTTCTTGTGGTTCCTTGATATTATAGCACAAATGATATATTTATAATACAACGATTTCGTGGCAAATGATGATGAGGATGAGAAGATGCGCACTCTATCGAAAAAAGGACAAGGAAGCTACTCAAGCGTTTTACCTTTTTCTTGGAGAAATGGCACAGAATTCAATCCACCCGGGATGCCGACGGAATTCACAATTAGCTTTGCAACTGTAGTAAAGTCATGCGGGATTTATGGTCAAAGAGTGTAAACATCCACCCGTTCACTAAAGAAAGGAAAACTGTACACATGCTACATCATATAAGTGCACCATACATTTTCCAAGGATGGATGAGCGGATGAGAAGCAAAAGAAAATCCTCCTGGACCACTGGAGTTATCAAGTTTCTTCTGCCCTATCAATGAAACGGCTCTGTTGGAAATTTTTTGATGCGGTTTTCGATCGGCTCCTCCATGTATGTATGTAGAATTATTCGCAATATTTTTGTTCAGTTTGTAGGGGAAACGGAAAATGTGAGGGGAATACAATCACAATCATTTACGGATTTTCAAAAAAGTACCCATTTTATATACATAAGTGCACATTTGTATAATATGTATTTTTAACCTTATGAACATGACATTGAAGAAGATATTGTTAGGTAAGTGGGTTGCACTCTAACTGTTTTAGTGATACGCACTTATATTGACGCAAGCTGCAATGGAGACCTGCTTTGACTTGCATTAGTAGTGGGATTGAAAATATTAACCTTTATAAATCGCATTAGCAGTTAAATACGTTTCTTCCTACTTGAAACCTTTTCATGGAGATGGAGTAGGTGCAGTGTCCTGGGAAAGACGAGGTCGGAAAGAGAAAACGGAACGTGGGTGAAGATATAGAAATGAAATAATACTTCAAAGCCATGATAATTCACATAATGGTAAACGGAAAAGTTAATTAATCTCCGCCCACTGCTACTTTTCGTAGTATAAATGCTATTCAGTGTTACAGCTTATACAAGACTGTTGCTGATATTCGTATATAAACATGGTGGATTCATACAAAAATATGTTTATTTAGGCAGCATTGGAATGAAAGATGTAACTATTTTATTAAGCTTTCATTTTGTTTTGCAATTAGGGATTACAAGCAAATGAAACAAAAAGCCAAGGACCTCATTACCAGAAGAAATAAATAAATAAGTATGTACTTATTTGTGGGAAAAGAATTATATGTGCTTATTAGTGGTTCGAAATCAAAAGCTAATAATATAATGTTTCGGGAAGAGAAAAGTCTCGTAAGTAATACTTTATTTCAGCTTGCCTGCTTTTATACAAAAAGGAAAAGCCGTGTAACTAAAAAGAAATGTTACCTACCTGAATAGTAAGCTTTATAAAAGGGAAGCACCTTATGTGCATTGTGCTATGAATCATAGCCTATGATGCCTTTGGTTGTTACTATAACGTAAAAAATGTTGACCTACCTCATTCGTTCCAAGAATTCCACGGTTCCTTTTCAATTTTCATAATTACCTACATGACTTTGACATTTGACATTCACTAAATAAACATCAATTAGCGAAGTATAAAATAATATTTCAACTTAATGACATGGAATGTAAGTTTGTGTACCTATTTACAAAAGTATTGTCAACTGTCAAGTAAACCCAAACAAACTCGTTTCCCAGGGATTTAATAATTTGGAAGTTATTTCCACTTCCCTGACGTAGTTGGCTTTTCTTTCGCTCAATGATTCCGCGACTGGCTACGTCATGAAAACATTTTCATTAAATTTTATTCTGTTGGATGTCAACATTTTTGGTTTCAATTGTGGTTATTGTATACTCTTTTCATTATATGCTTGATGGCACCGAGAACCAGAACAATAATACTATCAATACTGGAAGTTTATGTGGAATTATTCTTTCGTCATGGTGTCCTTGGAATCTCCAAAAGTAAAGGAAACTTTTGTCGTTTTAGTGAAAATCTTGCCAAATGAATGATCATAGAAGGGAAAATCTTTGATACGTTTTATTTCAACATTGTACAATATAATTAAATGCTATTTATCGTATACTTACATAGTGCTAGCTATTCAAGAATATATATACACACATGACATATTACTATTCTATATTTATCTCATTTTACGATAACAGGGTCCTTTGAAATTGAGTAAATGGGACAAACTACTGATTTTTACAGATTTGTAGTATATTAAATGTAATGCATACATAACTTTATTATGTAGATTCTACAGGACACATATTTTCGAATTATACGAATAAATATTACCCATTTGACTCCGTTTTATATTCTTCACTTTATCACCATCGTCGTTGTGTTTTAGATTACAAAGAATAAAATTCCGTTTCATTTTTGCATACATAAAACTAGTTCATATAGTTTATTTATCTGTTTTTAGTAATAGACCTTTGAATTAGCACCATATATTTGTACGCGTACATTCCAATAATATGTATTTGTTGCAAAACGCCACCTTGCTTAAGCTGATAATTCTAGTTAGTAAACTAAATAATATCATATGCAACGTGTTCATCTATACATATGCATGCAACAAACATTAATTATGAAAATTAAATTTCTTTCCAAGTACAAACTTCCGTTCGCTGAGCGACGCTCTGTGAAGAAATTGAGAATATAGAAATGAACTAAACATTCATTCAGTTACATTAACAATATGTTTCTGAAATTCACTGTCAGACACTGTCAGCATTAATATGGACTTGTTGCAGCAATTTATTTCACACGCAACTGTAGTTTCTCGAAGGCACATTTACACTTGTCACGGTCATACAGAGTACTTCAATTAAGAATTTAAGAACCCGTTAGTAAAACATCTAATATTCCTATTTTTATAGCATTTAGATAATGTTGGTATCAATTCAACCATACTTGAAAAATCTATTCTATAATCACATCAACATCAATCTACGTTCACACTGTAGATTGGATGCAATATATTCAATACGTATTCATATACATTACATTATAACATGAATTTACAATTTAATAAAAAACAGACATTCGAATATATTATCTGTACATTATTTATTACGCCTATATAATTTTAAATAGAATTTCACTGGAAAGACATACACAATAAAGGGGCTCAATTCATTTTATGTATGCCTTTCCCGTATTTTCCAAAACATTTTCACCTTACAAAAATATGAATCTATATACAACTGTCACCCGTCGGTATAATTTTAGAAACGCTCCCTACAAGTCATTCCTAATTTAGAAAATGTACCTATAAACATCACAAATCACATTAGATTCAGTATGGAACATGATATTTAATTTTGTATGCAATACATTTTAATATCGTCAGCATTTACCCTCTCGCACGAAATCAAGCATACAAATTTAATTTGTCAGAGCTCTTTTCTCTTTACACTTTACTATTGTTACTTTACACAAATGTGTAGCAAATGACTCATCAATATTCAAGTACACCAACAACAGTCTGGTAAAACGCTAAAAATATACCGAATGCTAATTCATCGCTACTTCTATCTATTTCATTGAAAGTGCGACCACGCTTAAAATTAAATTATGATGTCCTAAAATTAATTGATTATTGTTTTGCGTAGTAGCCTATTTGAAATATGAGACTATAATTTAATTTAATCTGCTGGCAGATACACGCATATTCTGTCCGCGTTTTGTATTCTATTGATTTAACATATAGTGAGCATGATTATAATCAACAATGGGCATTTTTATTTCAGCAACAAAATAGGAAGAGAATGAGTTCCTTTTCTGTTGGCGTTATCTTTTGTTTGGGGTATCCTGAGATGACTTTTCTTTCTACATGAAATGTATGTACATTATATTCGGGCATTTGGCACACGCAGTAATAAGTAAACACCATCACCCAACCCATTCATTCATGAAGGAAGCGTCACAGCAACGGCTTATTGCTTGGTTTACTGTGTACCAGCAATAGCAACAACATGGCGTTGTTATTCTCGTCATAAAATATAATGCCACCATAAAACTTTTTTTGTATCTTATGAACGAGCTCATTCATAATCATTATGTTTACGGCCATACAAATTTGTGAGTGTAATCATCCTACCACACTACAACTACGCACTCTCCTCCTCCCTAAAAACGGAGACCAGAGAGAGATCTGTATCCATTCTTATGGAATTATTACCCTCCTACACCCAACTTAAAAATTTTGTTTTTAAAAGTTAGACACTGAAAAGTTAGGATCTAGACATATCATTCAACGCTCAAGTCATTTTCCTAAACTCTTTTTAAGCCTAAATGCTACTAAAGCTAAAAAATGTTTATACTGATGATGACGGTAGTACTGCTGATGATTACGGCATTGCAATAACAAAACTTGGGAAGGACAAAAATAACGAGCTAAACGAGAAGAGCAGGGCCACTGTAAAGTTTTTGGCCAGTGAATGGTTTTTGGCTGGCTTGGTGATGTGATTACAGAATAAATCACCCATGTTGATTATGATTTTGCCTCACAGTTTTCTTGTGTCCTTTTACCAATTCATTTATGCCAAAAAGTAATATTATTATACTGTGTTCTGTATAATATTGTTATGTAAATTCATCAGTCATCATCGTGGTCATCGTCACCACAGAAATATTTAGTATGTTGCATTGCATCTCTGCAGGAGAAAGTCTGCAAGTCATGGAAAGTCAGTCATCAAAGTTATTTCAATAACAATGATTACATCAGAATAACAAGCGCAGCGTAGTTATGAATGCAACGCTCTGCTAGTTGACGCTGGTTTTTTTAACGTTAAAATGGTTGTTTAATAAGACAAACAGAAAGCAGCATAGTAGTAGGGAAACATCCTTCCATAATATGGTGTACGTATTTTTTGACCTAGTAGCGAAATATAGGTCATCACAAGTAAACAAAAAATGATGTAGTAATGTCAATGTGCAGTATTTGATCAGTAATAAACTAAGTCAGTGAAAGAACAAGTTATTACATAATGTAAATACGTACATTACATGAATGCAATAATCACACAGAGAATCCTCCCTAAGGAACTCAATTAAGCAGCTGGTGAAGTGAGTGAAATGAGAACACACGCAGAGAAACTAACTCAACGTCTCGGGATTAAATTGCGCTATTCATTTTCCACCCATAAACACGGTGGTGATGATAACTGGATAAATTTATAGTGGATAAAACACGATAGCATCCATCTGACAGCTATGTGTTCTATGCACATCATCAGCAATTTATTTTCCCATCGCCACCTCTAGCTCTTGCCCCCTTTTCTTCAGCAACGACAATTGCATAAATATCTCTACACTTTCACTGCCTGTTGTTGTAAAGAGGATATAAGGAGGATAAGAAAGTGCCTAAATTCTTCAAATGAGCAATGACTACCTCAGTCGTTCCAATTCCTTCTCTTTTACTAAATAACATTCCATTTTCTACCACAAAATAACACCAGCCTCCCGTTTTCTCTTCTCTCTCGTATGGAATGTAATATGGAACGCTGAAAACAAATGGTTATGTATATGCATGTCTTGGGGGGAATACAAGGAATTCATAAAATGGCTCTCATAACGTAATTGATAGCATCTTCAAAATGGACGAATAAATGGGGCTAGTACCATCTCATGATGATGATGATCATCATCTTTCTCCTCATCACCATTTAGACTTTGGTATATTATAAGTATTCTCCACTACATTCTGCCTACAGTGCTATTCTTAAGTACTAACATCATTCTAATACCCATTGTTGCAAGTAGTTTTTTTCTTCTGTGAGAAAGTATTTAGAACACTGCGTGTAGATAACATAACATGTAGTAATTCAAGAAGAGCTTTATAGCTTATAATAGCCATTACCAGCACATGAAAGGCAATTACACTTGAGACTAGAGAACAGAAACAAGAACAACATAATATTATAGAAAGGAAATGAAAAACCATATATTTATATAGGAATTATTAAAATGTCCATCTTGTACTTAAATATTGGAGTTATGTTACGAATTGCGTAACGATTTCAAATTATATTTATTTCTGACCACTTTATGGTTTGTACGTTAGAGAAATACTAAATCCCGTGTGCCTGTTTTCTCTCAAAACAGAAGTACACATGCATGCACGAGGCTTGATGCCCGGGGATTAAGAAGATATCCCTTCAAAAAGTGTAAATTGAGACACGAGTCCGTTACAGGCCGTTAGTGTTCAGGAAAGTGGAACAAAATAAAACAATGCAGAGTCATAACTAACAAAGCATGGCAAAGGAAGAAACAAAAGCCTGATGGCTAGAAAAGCGGTGATAATTATTACTATTATTTCCCTTCTCTCAAAGAACAAAAAGATATTATTCTCCTTTTTCTCTCTCTGTAAGTCTTTCTTTCTTTTGAGGTGGAATGAGCAAAACGGTTCCTCCTTTACGTGTTCTTTGATGCGTTCAAAGGGAATACAAAGAACAATGACTTTTTCCCATTGACTTTCTCCTTTGCAGAAATAAGAAAGAATAGCTGACTACTGACGTAATTGAAGTAATAACAGTGTATGTAGTAATAGTTATTTTTGTACCGGGCTACTGTTGCTTCGTTTTCTTAATGGTCGAACCTTGCATCATATATCATATCATTATTGTTGTAATACCAGTACACAAAGCGTACTTTAAATTTTACGCAATATCATACATTTCATGCTTTCTGTTTACTTTGTAATACTACACTCAAAATGCGAAGATGTCAAAATATAACGCAATGGCAAAGAACAGTTTCCCAATGGTACAGAAATGGTGTATAGTAATGCTTGTTAGAGATACTACCTCTAATGAACTTCGTTATTATTATTACAATTTGTATAATCATAAAGTTAAGATATTACACCGCCCGGCTACTAATACAATACTGTAATATTATTACCTATATAGGTAACCTGTTTTGTAATGCTCGTCGTCTTCATTAAAAAAAGTATTTTAATGATGAAAAGTGAAAGATAAAGCAACAGCAAAGCACCAGATAACGTGGGTATGTTATATTTTGTAAGGTAGAAATCCAATACATGGTTGAAAGGACAAAGATCAAGCGTAGATGATACCGGTAAAGACTCTGGAAACAGGTGAACGCCTTCATATCTATGATCCATTCTGAGAGTGAGAATACTTATGACATGACAGATATAATGGCGGTTATATATAATCTTAACGATGCTTTTTGTTACTTCATAATATGTCTATCTTGTTCTTTGAAATTGAAATATGCTAAGTTTTATTTTCCTTATCAAGAAAGGTAAGCAAAACCACTTGACTACCAGACTTGCACGATATTATAGATCTGCTGCATTTTGTTAACCTCCTTAATCATAGACCGTGAAACGTTTTCCGCAAAATTCCACAGGTATTTTCAGTTGAGTAATGATGCTGCTGCTGTGAGTTTGTTTGCATTCCCATCATGCTGGATTTCATATATCCCGTAACAATAGGTTGGCACACCTGCAAGTATAAAAATAATAATACATTAATGCAGGGAAATTTTGCTGTTGGAATATTTATACACATGGTATGCTAGGTATAAAGGGAATTCAAGAAATTTTGGAACTCTGCAAAGCTAATCCTACTCACTTATTTTTCACGTCGAAAGTCTGAATAACAAATCGAATGGGATCAATATCTACAAGAAAATTTGAATATTTTTCTCCGACGTTCAAAATGCGTGTTACTTCACCAGAAGAAAGACTGTTGACTTCTATGCGTATCCACCTTACTATTTCCTCGCTAATAATGCATTCTGCTTTTTGAATAAAGTCTAGTCAAAGGAGTGGAAAGATAAGTAGAAGCGAAGCTACTTTTTCATATGTAGATCAACGTTCTGTGTGGTATGATTGCTCAACCACCTACATGTACGGACAAATAGATTCAGATGCAAAAAAATTCTCTATCGAAAACTTTTCTTTTGGGTTAGCCCCAAAGATAAGATATGAAACTGCTTTTTCTCTTTTTTCTTCTTCGTTTTCCTGCATGCTGCTACTCTGTAAGCTGTGCAGTGATGCATGCAAAAGGACTACTAAAGTCGGGAAAAGAAAGGTGGAGGATTTCCAATGACACCCGTCAGCCAACTTTCAATTCAGTTCAATCCACTTGAGTATTCCTATTTTTGTACCTTGCTGTATAATATATGTATGTTTATGTATGAACGTTCAACGTCTTTTATCCAAGATAGATTTGATCTTGTGATGTAATCATTATTATGCAGACGACTGATTACGGAAGAAGCATGGCTTATCTTTATTCTATCTAACCAGCTTCCCATTTTTTTCCAATCTGGCACAATGGCGCATGACATGACTAGGTTTATGTTGGTTGTGCATGCAAAAGTCCCAGTAAATAAATCATGTGAAATAAGTAAAACAGCATTATGATGATTTATACAATTTTAAACCAAAATATTTATAATTTGTTGTGCAGATTCTCGTCTGTGACAATGACCCTAGAACTTTTACAATTCAGATATCAAATCAATCACATTCTTATATCATATATACATATTCTTCTTATCATCATCGTTCTCAATTGTAATGCTATCCTTCAGTAAATTCACCAATCACCTTCTTATCCCATTTATAATCTGGCTACACTTGCTTGTTCAACACTATAGTGAAATTTTATTTCTTTTTATCCAGTGAAAGTTGTTAAAGATATTGCAGGGGAACCGACGAGGATAAAGACCTTATTAAAGCAAATAATACAAGGTACTTGGTTGTTGCATGAAAATGTACGTATGTATATCTATAAATGTGTCCATTTAGAGATTTACGCTGTGGCGCAAATGTACATGAATCCTGAGAGAAAGTGAATCCCCATGAATTTTTGAGATTATCTTGGATATAATTATAATATTACAGCGCTACTGTGCCTGTTTACCCTTTTAGGTGGCCTGAGGGAACAGTTTCATTTATTCCCTTCCCACCATTAAAATTCTCATGCTTATTTGATCATCTTAAGACAACTTAAGTCATATTTGAGCCGTATAGAAAAGAAACATTATAAGATTATAAGAGACATTATAGGAAAGAAAGCCATCTACATGCTCTTGTTGCACAAACTCAACTTCTTAAACTTGCACAATGCTTCCATTAATAATAATAATGTCTAGTCTAAGTGTGGTATAATTTACATTACAATTACATTTTTCGAGTACCTGTAATTCACAATTAAACTCAGGTCTACATTGATTATTATTCTAACTGATCTAGTACCATTTTCACTTTCCTAATGACTTCCTGGTAGCGGCTTTTTATTGAGGATGTTGAATTTGTTTTTTATTCCAATAAGATAAAAGCTATTAATTATTTTAGTGCGTTTTACCTTGAGCGAAAGTTATTTCCGGCCTCGGCTTTCACTAGTTTACTTTTAGGTAATAAGGCAGACTAAAATATTTGATCAAAATAAACTATTTGTCTATTTGCATCAACGAATAAATTGAATTCCAATGATTCTACGCGAATCAAAATAAACTAGTTATTTGTTGTATTGTGTAGCATTGTTTACTGTAGTTTTACTTACTTTAGTTTCTTTTACTTTGATAAATACATCAAACAATGTCAATTGATATAAAAGATGCAATGTAATTATTAGTCAGGTGCAGATTCATTTATATACAGATATTTATTACAAGTTTGTTTGACATATATAATACTTATGTGTGTATGGCCAAAATTTGGAAAGAGACAATAAGGCATAAAGAACGAATCCATACAAAGTTTAGCTCTACTTTCAATGGAATTTTATCCATTCCCACCACGTCCACGCGCGCAGTGAAGTACAAAGTTGTAGATAAAGTGTGTCGATTTTAGTGGAATTCGAAGTAATTTAGGATTGTTATTATTCTAACGATGTTCACAGATATGATTAATAGACATACGAGAAGATGATGGTAACTGTGAGTGGGAATCCTACTGTAGGATATAAGCACAAGATTGTAAGCTTTACTTCCGCTGTTCCCTGTAAAACCGATATCGCTTGTGTGGAAATGTAAAGTGCAATTTAGTAGTCGCATTTTGGTACATTTGTGCCTTGTCTGTAGTAAGTAGTGCATGTCTGGAATAAAATAATGAGTACCGATATACTTTATGTAGTCGCATAGTGAGGAAGAACATGGTATGGTAAGCTGTTGACTAACAACATTATTTGAGAAGAGTAGGTAATCGAATGCTAATAATTTGTACCTGACACTTGCCTGTTGTGGTACAATATTTGGTTGACCTTGGTTATGTTGGTTACTAATGGACTAGTTCTGCACTCTTTATCCACGTCATTCTGCTTTCTATATAACAACTTTTGATATTCATCGTTCACTGCTGACATGGCAGCACGTGATTCAAATGTTTATATTTGCTTTTCACTTTAGCCAAATTGGATGGCACACGAAGACTTTTCATTTATGTTAGAAATTGCGTTATCTACTACGAGCTCAACACAACTTTCTACTTTCCATGCTCAAGGTCAATCACGAAAAAAATTTGCAGATCTTATAATTATATAACAGCAAGATGGAGAAAAGTCTCTTTCAAGTATTAATGAGTATAGTCTTAACAAATTACTTAACTGGACAGTTGCACAATTTCACCTATCTGCTAATTATTATTATTAATTCTTATAAGACTGCCTGAAAACATCTTGCATAACTACAGATTACAAATTACAAAACAAATTGCATTTAGCGATCTTCCGCCCACGATATTAGGTGTGCCGTTACAACCCAAAGTTACTCATTAATGACTTAAGTAATGAATCAAAAATGTTCTCATATATTTTCACAAACAAGATCACAAAGAAAGGTTAAGGATTACTGGAACTTGAAACTCTTTCATCTTTTTCAAGCCCTAAGAATCCGAAATAGTATTCGAAATATCAAACCTTGTCGTACTTCCTGGAGCTTATCAACTAGTTGTTGTAGATCAAATAACTTCATAAAGCATAAAAAGCATTGACGCATAGATTTTTCCTAGATTGTTTGCATTGCATTGGAATGTTTAGTTTTTATATATTTGTGTTTATGTCATCATCATATAATGTTTCATGATGCGTACCACACGAAAATTTTCTTTTGATCTCTGATCCTCCTTTTTTGATTTGTCATCCAGAAAAGAGTTGCTATTTGATTATGTCTCATATTTCAAACCATTTGGCTTTCAGTAAAAATATGCAAACGTGTCATGTAAGAATGCTTGATAATGCATATTACTTTTTAGCAGAAAGGAGTACTCATGAAGTAGTACAAGGTGAAAAACAACAGAAATGTTGGGAAAATGCGTAAAAATGGTAATTCTTCAATTACGAATTCGGAGAGAACCAACGTCAGCATAATAAGTTGTATTTCCGCAAACCACCAAAATGTTATTGCGTCTTGCTATGAAAACTAATAATGGAAAACTAATTGAATATGGTGTACTTTCCTCAATTTTTATGCTTTTTATGTCCTCATCAACATTTTATGACGAATTTGTATTTTTTTACTTTGAATTGAGATTTAATTTGATTTCATCTTATTATGATTATGTGAAATTCAATATTACATAAGGTCTACCTAATTTTTATTCAGAGAAAATAAGGTGATTGTGTTTTTAAAGCAATTACCATTTAACCTATTCTCCCAAATCACCCGGACGTAAATAAAAATTGACAAGCGCATACCCCCAAAATGTGAATTTTCGTATTGTACATACATATTAGCAGACAAATCAGCAATTATCTTTTAACTTCGTCTGAAGTAAAAATAATAATGTTTCATCAATACTTTCAATATCCTACTTCTGCTTTAATTATTCAATTTACTTCAAGAAAATAACCTTTTCATCATCTCAATTGCGATTTTCGAAAATTATTATTCTATGCAAACTAAATACCACACAAGTCGTGAACTTTCTCTCGTGAACTTTGCTGTCAATTTGTTCATTCAATCACTTCATATGATCTGATTATGTGATCAAAAAGAGAAAACATTTTCAAAGAACGACATAAACAAATAAATTAAGTCAACCGGTATGCTTACTCTTTTCCTTTGGCGCTTCCTCCGAAAAATTAATTTACTCGCTCGACTTTCTATCTGATTAAATTTACATCTTCCCGGAATTTTCTAATTTCAGTAAAATGAAAGCGGTGGTATGACATCATCCTCCCAATCTTGTGTACCCAAAGTCACCGCGAATAAAGTCACGTAACATAAGTTGATTCATCGGCTTTCCACCAAATTTAATGCGTTAGGAAAACATTTTGGCAAAGAAATAATGAACAATTATGCCACATATTTTTTATTTCATTTTCATGTTTACTGGCATTTTCAGATTTGTTTGTGTTTTTTTAAACTATAAGTGCCAATACAGTGGTATAAGAGCTGTTTATTATGGTTCCTTGTTGGCTGACAAATATCATTCAAAACGAATTATATGAAAATGTTTAAACTGTTTTACAGCCATGTGAAGGTTTTTCTCTGAAATCTCTGGCTTGGCTGGTATTTGCATAAAAACACTGAGAAATTATGTACAATCTAGTCAACTTATTAATGAATGGTGCCACTAAATTTGTCACATTCAAAATATTACATGCACATAAAATTATACGGTAATAACATCTTACTGCTAGCAATAACAATAAGCTCCAAGGACAGTTCTCATCTAATGGTAAGTGAGCCAAATGAGTGACTTTTAGACTTTTATCATCAACGAAACAATAACCTAATCCTTTTTGCACAAGTTAAGTCGGATGGAAGTAATATTATAAAAGCATTATGTATAGCAGCACGTACATTTTTGGTGTCAGACATATCGATACATGGCCTTGGCCAATACTCACCATTTTCTCCGCTACCATCTTTTAGAAGTCGCTCCGTCCTGATTAATCGTCAAACTGCCAAGAACAAAAGACCTCCTGAGACTTGAGAATATGGAAACGCCAGAGTGCTGCCTCCGCTTCCATTTGCGAAAAAAATAATCCGTCCGTGTCCGCCTGGAATAATGAGGCAACAACATGGGAGTAAATATTTTGTTAAGGATAAATTAGGTTGTCCAACTTGCCTGTCTGAAAGGCTAATAAATAACTCCTTCGCAAACAAAAATGGTTTTCTAAAGCAAACAGTATTTCCGAGGATGACGAAAATGTGATAAAAGCGATAAATTATACAATGATCAGCCATTTTAGTCATTACTATAATTTAATACGACTAGTTAATTAAGTTGTCGCATAATATGTGTTTTATGTGGTTATAAAGGATAAACGGTCGGTGTCAGTGCGGTACTGTGTTCAGCATTATGAAAGTGCTGATAAATTAGGCTAGAAGTATGAAACAAAGTACTGCGAAGATAGGTTTTATACCAAAAAGCGGCAGTTAAACAGGTTAACTTGCAGTTGATACATGCATTGTATATGTGCAAATTTTTGTCATCAAACAATATTAATACTTAAGCAAATAATTCCAGTGTAAATCTTATTAGGTAACGTTAAGTTAGCGACCATTATTAAAGAACAATCTGAATTCACAGTGAAATTACGTCAATGGAATGGAATGTATCTATCAATTCACTAAACAATATGTCAAAACTAACCAATACAACAAATAATTTCCACTTAAAAATAATTAACCTTTAAATGCATTTGGATTATTGTTGTATGGAGCATCTATTTTTACCAAAGCTACAAAACACAAGTGTGGGATAAAAGCTGAAAGCCTAAAGAATTCTTGGATATTTTAGTATTCATTCCGTTGAGTATTTGCAATATCATACTAAAATATAGTTTCCAAGGAAAGTTCATAATCTCGGATCATTTTCCATTCGTGCATTACGTAGAAATTTTCAGCCAGTACCGCATCAAATTGAAAACCTTTTATTTCAATTGCTAAAGTAACATCATACACTCCTCATTATAATCATATGATGATGTCGGTAACACTGGAGGGCATCTTATATACTTGATATATTAAGTTCTTTCATAAAAGGTCCAAAGGCACACATTAGTTATGTGGTATGGTAACAACATTTTTAAAACTTTCCTGCTTTACAACAAACGACAATAAAACAGTTTTGTCCTTGTGCTATCCATTAGAAAAGCTCATTAATTCATCTTGCAGTTTATTCTACTATCACTAGCACCAGGTGCGTGTATGTCATAAATAGCGGCAACAAATTTTGAGAACTTCTGTTTTCAGCAACACTTTTCTGATTGCACACCTTGTGTCAAAAGATTTGTCTGAAAACCGTAATATATATACAAATATACTCTAACGACCATTCACAACCGTAGGTGGATCGGAACCCCTGGTGAATGCATTCGAAAGTCTATGAGTTGATGTAAATAACGGTTTTAGTTTAGCACTAAATAAACTTGTTTGCCAGACGAAAGCTATATATTATTTCAATTCGTATCACACAATTTCTTACAATTTTGAATTTTGATAAATATATGTTGTAAATAATTTCATACATTTCAATAAAGAATCTGTAAACAAACATGATATGGACATAATATGAGACGATAAAAATAGAAAACAATTTATTATTATTTACTAAAACAATTGAGGATACCACGCGTTATATTGCACTCGCATAATAGGTACTTGTATTTGACAATGGAAATAACAAGACTGTAAAATCAATTTAACGGTATCCATTCCACTGTACACACACACCTTTGTCATCCTAAACAATAATGTATTTTCACCATTTTTTTTATTATACCTTTCTTGAAATGATTCAAGTAGTAGCCACTTACGAAGCAGGTATATGATATCAACTTTTAGGCACAAAATAAACATTTCAACTGTAAGCAACAGCTAGCATGACGTATGATAACATTGAAGGTGAGCCTATACAAGTCTATTATGCAAACTTTGACTGATTTGTAAGGAAAACATACAACAAAAGTATAACAATAGTACTTGAAATAAAAAAAGGCCTGCTGTTCTTTTAAACTTTTTCTTCTATGGAGGATGAGGCCATAAGAATATTAAACAGCAGCAGCAACAAGAAAGCAACTTTTACGCACAGACAAAAAATGAACACACATGTTAAAGAAGTAACTACTATAAAATATATTATTTGTCATATGATAGGTTGTATGGTATTTGTGTTTACTTTCATGGAAAAAGTTTGAACGCGAATATTCTGGAAATGACATCCATGAACACAACACGAACAGTGTATTTGTGGATACCAGAAGAATGAGCAAATTTCTTTCATCATACAGTCAAAGAAATTCCATTTTCTTTCAAAATAATATCCTTAGCCAAATGATTTCATGTACTTGAAAAAGTGAACCTACATGAATAACTGAAACCACCTCTACCTGCTTGTCAAAAATAAACAGCTATTTATTCAACATTATTTTTATTCCTTTTTGAAAACTCGTAGAAGGGCTAAAAGATAAAATGCAGACAAATTGTTATAGATATTTACGCACTTGACTGGAATCAGAGAGCACCGATTGGGGCATTATGAATCATAAGTTAACTGGGTATTACATGCAAAGCTGACAATTTAATGAAAACTGTAACATAGGAGGAAATCACAAAGCTACTAAATATTCCACAGAGAACTTCTTTTTGGAATTTTCTCAAATCATTATAGAAAATGTTGACTATATAGAAAAGAACCTAGTTCAACAATCTGTCCATTAGTCCTTACAACCTTGAGGTTGAACACAAAGTCTCATACAATGTGTTGTGCTTTCTCTCATCTTACAAAATTTCCATATCAAATTATAACTCTGCTTTTATACAAGAATTACATAAAGCTTGGGCAAAAACTAGCACAAGAATCAAATTGTAAGTTATGGTACGATGCAGGCAATCATCCTTCCAAACATTTTGTAAACTAATAATTTGCTGGGATTATGGCCATTATTAAAATATTGTACTACTTTGAAAAGTAAAGTTTGACAGAGAAACAACTCCTTTCCTCGTTTCTCACGCCGTGTGATGATCGCTACATTTTGCTGTGCTGCTGTCTAGTTAGGCTTTCTATTATAACCATTTCATTTTATGGTAGACATTATGATCAGCATGAATATGAAAACGTACAACTTATTCATTCAATATTGGACGATAAACTTTGTTAGGCATAATAAAAGAGAAAGAGAGAGAATGGATAATGGATACAGTTATTAGTTTAGCAGATATTATTTTCTTTTGGATATATCTGGCCAGCTTCTCAATAACTGTAATGGTAACAGTTGTTTGGGAATTTAAGATGAGTTTTAAGCTTAGTCACTACGGGTGCCCATGGTTATGATAGGTATTGTGCCTATTAGGTAACGCAAAAAATGCTGCTATTATCACCCAAATTCTCATTTTCCAATTTCTACAGCCGTAACAATAAATATAAATAAAACTAAATGATATGTATGTCATTATTAGGCATTATTCTATACTATTACTATTATCAAGTAGCAAAAACTATTTTATGTAGAAATTTATTTGTGGTTGTCTGTCTGCCCATGGAGATATCGAAATTACTGGAATTTTTGTCTACATTCCGTCTACGTTACTACGTTACGTTTGTCCGTTATTTTAATTGGAATTTAGTTCGTTTATTAACAAATATACTGTAGTCGTTAGGAATTTTTAAGTTTTTATACATAGCCATCAATATAGCGGAAAAGCACATAAATATTTAACAATTCTAAAAACTCAGACTGAGAATAGGAAATGGGTAAAGTACAATTGTATATTCTGGTCTAGGCTGAAAAACTGTAAATATTTGTTACAGAGGCTTGGAAATTGGAAATTAATTCGCAATGGTTTCGAAAAGCGCGAGCGCAACTGTCCAGGATTGGAAAACATGTTCCAATTTTATTAGATTTTCTAGTCCTAAAGCTTATAATGTATTTTAGATCCATAATTAAAATATGATCTATATCCCCACGTTTCTCTTTGGATTGTTCGACTATTTTTCTCTTTTTCGCTCCTTTTGTCCATTCAGATCACTTCATTCATTATTAGAACATTTTCTGAGAAACTTGAAAGGATTTCGATTAAAACACTCTGCAATTTTCCAATATTGACAAAATCCATCTGGCATTATTATCTGCTGCTTGTGCTTACTTCCTACTCTACCATTTCGCCTTGGTCGGCTTGGTTGGCCCTGCTGGAGCAAAGCCAGTTAAGTTGCGTTATAGTAAAAGTGAATGCAAAAGAGCACACAACATCAACCAAATGTGCACTTTGGCATTTGGATAAGCGATATGCTCTATTACTGCTCTGCTCGTTCTGCTTCGTTGGTCATCATCATTGTCATTGTACAATGCACTGTTATTCTCTTTAGCCAGAAGATCTACATAAATCTTTGGTCTAGTGCTGTGCTGGACTGGATACGACGGAGAATGGTAAAATAATAGGTTTATCTTTCTAAAGAAAATGTGAATGATGGTGCGTCGCGAACGCTGCATAGGCATGTCTTGTGCCTTTCTCCCGTTCTACTCCGCAGATTCCATTGCACAATTCCGAGGAATTAATGAATCAGAGAGGAATGGAGTTCGTTTATCATCCCAGTTCCACCGCATCACTTCTATATACAAGCTATTTTCTAGGAATGTGAATGTCAACTTACCCCCAAGTCTGGTTACAGTGAATAATTCTGTAGTCTCTTTGCTTTCCAAAAAGCGTGTCTGTCTATCCAAAAACTTTCTCTTTCTAGTTAAAAAAATGCAGAGAAAGATGCTCAATTCAATGTCGTGTGTCCTGTCTAAATTGATAGTACAAAGGAAATGCTTGATGCGTCTAAGTATTTTAGAGGTCGTAAAAACTGATTGGAGAAAGTGTCTCCTTCTTCCAACTTGGAACTTTTTATTTTTCAAAGTGATCTATCCGACGGGAAATTGAAATAGTTTTCAGAGCCAAAGTTTCAAAAGAGAAATTACGATGATGTACATTGTAACAGTAAGGATTGGATGTTTGGGCATGAATTAGTGACTAGCTACTTATTAAGTTGCGAGTTCTACTTTCGTTTTTTTGTCTACAGTTCAGAACCTAACAGAGCTTATAGCTTTTTTGTAGAAAAATGTGCCAGGTAAGTGAAATAAATATTACGTTTCCGGTAATGTAAAAGGGAGGGTTTAACACGAGCGCGTCAAGTTCTCATAGTGTCAACTTTCTTTTATAGTTTTCCATTATTCCCATTTCTCCTACAGAACAGAAAGTGTAACTAAATTATAGGAAATAACGTGACATCTTTTATTTCTTCGATTTACTATTAAATCCAATAAATTTCCATGTCCAAATGTCTGTTCTCCGACTCACTAGCAATCACCAGCTACTACAGCTACATTGCTTTTTACTTTTTCATGAAATTGCTGACATAGCGGGTGGCAGTCACAAACACATTCCAAGATACAACTGCTCGACAGTAGAAAGTGTGCACAGCAGACTCATTTTTACAATCATTGCTTTGACCTTCATTTCCAACAACAATGCATGATGCAATTCCCCTTTGATACTGACAATAGTATCCAGCAGCATGTCCCACACCGTTCCCGTCTTATAAGTTCAAAGTGAATTTTACAATTTCCGTAAGAACGATATTGCATATTGCACTATTTGGACCATTACTGTAATTTAAAAATATTTATTGCCATATAACGGTAGGTATGTCGTATAACGAAATAATGTCTTATAGGTTATATATTATATTATTCAACACGTGCGGTGGTAGGTTAGTCAATGTCAGCAGTTCATATGCATTGCATGCCTCGCGTTTGCAATAAAGTATTCCTTGAAAGGTCCATTTTCCTAATTGAAATACCTTTAGGTCAATGCTTTACTACATTCAGGTTATTATTATCAAGGTAAAATATCCTGCTCCCTTTCCTTTCCTGTTTTCACCTCAATGGATATATTCTTTTTCCTGTACTTTTTCGCTTCATTTTGTTCAAGTTGCCATACATTTCCGTCCTTTCCTGACAAGTGCAGCAGACAGCAAGGGGAATAAAAATGACGCTTTGATTGAAGTTGGTTAACTTTTACAAAATTTATTGGGCACGATATCATACTTTCCTATTCACTGTTTAGATGACTGACGTTGAGTTACTCTTCCAGTTCCAGAGAAAAAACGCCGGATGCGGATGCTTACAAACCAATGTAAATGGGTATCATTAAATATGAAAAATAAGCTGTGAACGCTAACGGGAAAGCGTTGACCTTCATCTCTTCTTTTAATAATGCATACCTTCAACATTACCACACTCTTCTGGATCTCATGCGCTTGGATGAGTAAAAGCCAGTTATGGGGATTGGCCATTATATGTAGTAGTTATGTAGTTTCATTCCCATGTCATGCACGTTTCTTCTGCCAGTTTTACAGCACATTCATTTGTTTCATTGCATGTGACGACCATTCAACCAGGTACTGAATGAAGATATGACAAACATGAGAAAGCCATACGGTGGAAATGACGGGAATAAATCTAGACTTTCCTTGAAACTTTTTATCAGGCAACTCAGATGAAACGAGTATTGCCGTTTTATCAAGCTTTTAAACTACATCCCATTTTTCAGCACTTTCAACATGACTGAATAAACGAGCCTCTCTCTTGAAGGCCCGGAGGTAGTTATTAGGAGAGGGAGTTTGGAGACGTTGCAAGAGAAAGTGGGCCTCTTGATGATTTTCTCAAAAAGGATTTGAAAAGCATAAAAACACGTACGTAACCGTTTCCAGTATTATTATTAGACATTTCACATTCTGTTCTCATCCATTTCCTTAATTCCACTGGAGAACTGAAACAAAAGTGGATGAGTGGGAGTGAATCATAGAAGAGGTCTTTGTCGCCAGATGCAAGAGATGAGTGGTGTCTGCAGAGCTAGTTTAAAATACTGTTGACGGTTACAGCATCTAATGACGTATAAAGAAAGTTTGTTGAATAAACTTGAAAACAAGAGAACATCCATTTAAGTGTGTTATTAAAAGTTTCTCACAAACGAGCTCTCCAGAATCACGTTTTGTTTACCACCAAGTTATATATTTGTTATCGAAAAAACATGAAAATGCAAAACAACTTTTTAAAAAATAATGTCCTTTATCAAAACAGGCAACTCAAACACATTAAATTATTGAGTCAAGTTATTGAAAAAAAGGAAATTGAAATTGGCTTTCTATGGAGAGACTTTAGCAGTAGAGGATTTCTGGAAAATTACATCTTACGCCCACCACTTCCTATTTTCAATTTTGGTTCGCCCTCCTGGCTGTTTAGATAATTTTTGTATCGGCCCACTTCTTCTTAAATGATAAAATATACGAATTTGATTTCAAATTTAGTTTATGAATTCTATGAAAGTTTTTGTCATTGCAATAACATTCTTGGAATTTGTTGTAAAGTTCTTATATCTGCAAGGAACACATTTTCAATATAAAAGTGGAGAAATATCTACAACCCTTCTCATACACAGCAAGATAAATTATTGACGCCTGAATCTATAATTTGGCAACTTTTCCAGCAATTTGTTCAGTCTCAACAAATGTCTACCTACACATTTTCCTTAGCTCAGCATAACCATAATAATGAGTCACGACCAGATATTTAGAAAGAGCGTTAAATAAACGTCATAATGGAATATAGTAATATTGTTAGAGTAGGGCATTCCTTTTCGTTTGGCACCTTGCCGCCCAAAACCAAATAAAGAAAACAGATGCCTATACCTTTCCACTTTCTCCTCAACACCATCGCCATCCATAGTCATTCCTTCTCATCACTTTACCTTTCTCCTGTGCTGCCACGCAAATTACAATGCATAACATGATGGCCATGAGCTGAGCCATAAGAATGTGAAAGTGTAATAGGAATCCTTAAGTCTAGCAAAACCATGTAACATCAGTTCGCAACCGCCAAGCTTTCCTGTCATCATCACATCATCCGGGTAGTATCAAATAACCATAATGTTTACTTTTTACTCCTTCCGAACTTTCACAAGCAATGTTCTCATTCCTTTCCAGAAACCAGGGTAAAAGCAATTTCGCCATCTACCATAATGTGGAAATGGTATGCATTAGGTAATAAAAGGAAGTAAAAATGATGACATATGTTGGCACATACTCCCATTATTTTGCAATTCTAAAACGGTGTGGTCATCACTCTATCTCTTTCTACTGATTTGTAGTTGTCTCAGCGTGCTATTTTATCGTTGTGTTTTCGCCTGCCTTGCCCATACGCACTTTATGAAATTTTTATTTTAAAGGTACCCCAAACTCTGAGGAGTACTTTATTTCAGAGAACATGAAAGTGTGAAAGATAAAATTTCTTGAGAAAAACGAATGAATCTCCCCAACACAACTTTATCCATCTATAACAACGCATGGCATACGTGTGTGCGTCCCTATATTTTTCATCTTATTCTTGGACTTCCAAGTATCACATTTGCCATACCACCACCGGCATCAAGAAGATTTACAGTGTCCCCATTACATTTACAATTTACAGTCGTTGTTGAATATAACATGGCATACTTTTTTCTCGGAGGACTTGTGAAAGAATTTGATCTTCTTTTGAAATGGGACTGAAGAAAAAACCGAGCATAAAGTTGCCACTTTTTTCCATGCTCCTCCGTTTCTATAAATAGGCATATACACTCGCTATACTATTATTATGTATTTTTCCTTTCTGGAAATTGCTTCTGTGCAAACTGCAAACTCCTAGGTACAAGTTTGGCTGCTATTATATTTATACTATGCTGTTTCTTGTTCCTCTTTTGAATGCATATCACATGTCAGAAAAACGAAAGGAGGAGAGGAAATAGAAAAGGAAAAGTGAGTAAGTTGTTGAAATGTTTTAGTAGTCTCAGTTTTCTCTCCTGTCCCTTTCCTGTTTTTATCTTAGGAAACCGATTTCACCCACCCACATTCCTTTCTTCTTTTTCCTTGATACGATAACCTCAACATAAAAAACGTAAAAAGAAAATGGCGAGCTTATATTATTTTGTAAGCAATCGTCATTTCCTGGATAAGAAGAGTCAAGGAATAGGTCGCTGATACGGAAAGGAGGAAGGTGCCACAACAGTTTATCCAAGTACAATCTGTACTGTTGTACGTGATAGCATGAATCCACACGGGCGTCTGTCAAAAACTAAATCCGTGGAGTTCTTTCGGATGAATAGATGAAAAGGAATGAAAAGACAGATAATCATGTGAAGTGTAATGGAAAGAAATAGAAGACAGCTCTCTTTCATTCATAAAAAATAAGAATTAATGCAACCTGTCATGCCTGTACATGTCCATGTATCTGCCAATATATCAACAAAAAAGAAAGAAACTTTCTTCAAACTGAACTGCTTCGTTCAAGTGGAGATACAGTGGTGCTTACACCGTTCCTGCAAGTCGTGTTCAGACATGCGGACTCCATATTTTTACGAACATCTGTTCCGCTATTTAACTCTCAGCTTCATCTTTTCTCCACTATTTGTTGGAAATGAGTATACATATTAGATAATGTTACATGAACGTACGGTTACGTGGCTGTAGAACGTACAGCGTTGCATACCCATCACGGTAAAAAAATATTCCGAGGAACGTTGTCTTTTTTCCTGCTAGTTTGGCATCGGTGCCAAAAAGACGCTCTTGAAAAATGAAAGAAGCATCTACTTGGTTAGCAATAGCATATTATTATACAATGCCGACTGACGAGGCATACCACTATGTAAACCTAAAAACAAACTGTAATGACAATTCCTTTTAAAAGGAACACATTACTTATCTGAGGAGAATGGATGGAATAGAAAGTAAGAAGCATAAAAAAGTCTTACATCACACTTTCTCAAAGGAAAGGAAAAAGAAAGAAACTTGAATAGAACTATTTAGAGAGTTTATAAAAATTGAGAAGTAGACAGCCACGCACAACAACACTGGAATACATGTATACAAATAAATGTGTAAGGTATTTTCTAATTTGTTCAAAATTACATTTCCATTAGATTTGTTAGAGACTCTTTTGCTTCACCAAGCGCAAATAGGAAATACGAAAAATACAAAAGAAGTTATTTGGATCAAGTCTCTCTCTGTCGGTATATGCATGCACGTCAATTTATTTGAAATGAGCATTGCATGAGTGCCAGTAATCCGTCTCAAGGTACTATAAAGTAATCACAAAAATATGTGCGGTAGGTAACACAACAGCGTGTCCCATATGTAATATAATGATTCAATGAGAGAAAAGGATCTCAAGCCAGTAAGGAAGAGAGAAAAAAATGGATATTAAATCCCTTCTCTATGCCACTTTTTTCTTGAAAAATGTCAGCACGTGCTATTCTCTCGAATATCTTACGGCAACAAGCGCAAGCTACGGAAAATAAATACAGGTGGCTGTAACATAATGCGCGGGTTTAATTAATATATTTAATATTGTTCTTTTTAAGTGCATTGTGTAATAATTCTGGTGAAAGTTTTGAAACCGGAATCTGAGAATAACTTCCAAAGTAACATTAGAGAATTTCAGAAAGAGCAAGCTTGTATAGTTGTTACAATGAAAGAGACAAAGAAAGTAGCTGCGAGTATTGTACTGCAACAATAGGATTAACTCTCAGGTAGAAAAATTTTCAGCTTTCCCTTTTTAATTTGATTCTATCTGCAAACGGTATTTTATGCCATTTGGTAAATTGAGGAAGTACTTTCATGAGAATTAGTATAAACACTAATTACTTTTTGCCACTTACATTAGTTCATTGCACCAACCCTAACAAGTGGGGGGAAAGTCTATATAAAAAATAATATTACTCCGGAAACTGAAATTACGTTCCTCACATGCGAATACGGAGAGTGTTTTATATAGTCGGTTTCAGTCTAAATCCCGGAGGCACCCGAATATTTTACCAACAAGAAGAATGAAAACTATGCCAGGAGACTTTCTCCGAAGTGCTTCAGTATTTCTTTCTCATGTTAACTAGCTCCTGTTTGGCAAAACCAACAATCAAATTAAACAAATAAAACCTCTACGTAGTGTTATTTCCGTCGTAAAGTATGGATTTGTGGGAAATGACAATTATCAAGTTTAATTATTAATTGAATTGAAAGTTAAGCGAACGCTAGCTGATTTTAGGCTTTCATTAATGCCCTGCAATTAAAAAGAATAAAAATTGGAATTTTCAGCTCTGCGTGCAGCTTAATGCGACGAACGAGACTACACATAGCCAAAAGAGAAA
>JAHZMV010004699.1:0-10051 GCA_027743765.1 Coecobrya sp. COE2 | reverse complement strand
ATGATGTTCTAGTTTCGTTCTATATATTGACCACTGGATTCTGACTGTATTAAATTTATTTTTAGCTTGGAATCGAGAATTTCGAGTTAGTTTAATTTTTAAATTATATTGTCTTGTGGGCGCATTGAGAGATACATATATTTCATTTGTACGGGAATCATCAATGTCTCCAAAACACTCAACAAGTTCTCTACATTTGAAAAAATCAAGAACAGTTTATTATAAGATGCCAGTTAGGAGAATATCCATGAATTACAGTAATTATATGAAATTAAGATTAAGAGCTCTATAAAAACTGGAAGTGGTTCAACATCTTGCATCTTAAATCAATATTGAATTTAAGCGTTAGAGATTTAATTATGGTTTTTTTCTAATGTTTACCAACAAATTACTCAGTACTCTTCAATATGGGGATTGCCTACCTGCAATTAATAACTTATAACTTTAAAAATATATTTTTTGTGAATCTGAAACCATGACGTTACTTGTATCCACACTGGTGTGGACCGACGCTTAATTCGCAGTAGGTCGTATTTTATTGAATGTGGTAGCTGCATTTTACAAATAATTTATGCAATGTAGCTTGCCCTCTGTTCACATCAAATGAAAGCAAATGATATGAAGCTGCCTTTACTGAAATCAGAGCTGTCCACTAACCAACTTTATTGTTTTTTTTTCAATTTTGGTAAATCATTACTTCTTAGTGAATATTTTCAGCGTAGTATTACTTACAGTGTAATATTAATGCCAATAATTCGTCTACATTATATCACGCTACGAGGACATATAAAGTTATGCAATATTTTATGCTTTACAATCAAGTTTAAATTCACAAGCGATAACATTAATTGTGAGTTTATATGTTCAAAGTCTTATAAACGTTTGTGAGGTTACAGTATGTTTCTGGTTAACATTGACGGCAGTCTCCTGTGATTTGATATGTACCACGTATTAGTTTTTAAAAGGTATAAGGAGTACTGCCCACATTGAGTGATTTTACAGGAACTTTCATATAATGTATGCTAATACATTTTATTTATTTAATGATATAAAAATCTTCTATTGTATTTTAATCATTTAAATCTGCGATTAAATTTTAATTGATATATACAAAGTGTAAATCTGGAAAGCAGCGAATTTTTTATTTAAAAAACTGGTAAAAACATAGTGTTCTGCTTAAAAGTGTATTTTATAAAATGTAGGAAGGATCAGGTGAATTAAAATGCTCTGTAGATTCGGAATATTTGGAATCTTGTGTCCCAAATTCCTATATACTGCAGCTGGATGGGTCTTCCATCTTGAATAATTAAGTTTTAAATATACGCAGTTTTAATTAATACAAATGGAGACAATTTGCCAATATCGTTTCTTACATATCTCCTTTCGAATAAAATGTACAAAATTGATGCCAATTTGTTCTACTTTGATGTGTACCAAGTTTAAATGCTTGGTAGGTACAACACTTGAACAAGATATTGGATTTAATAAAAAAATTCAAAGCAATGTGAAAAACTGTTTATTTTACACTAAATCTTTAGTTTGCATTATATTTAAAATTAACGTCTTAAAATCAACATTTAATTTAATATAGTTGTGAGTATTTATAATTGTAATCCATAATACCTCAAACATACGTATACATGATGATTATTTAAGTATTAACGAACAAATTATTTGTGTTACAACAAATCAAATGCATTTAATTCATGTTTACATTTGCCCTTCGGCGATTTAAAATACTCGCGTCTAGTAAATTGGAAATTCTTTTTTGCATCTGTAAACCATTCTGCAATACATTGACACCAATCGTCACTACATTGTACTAGCCCCAATTTTAACATTCCAAAGGTGCCTTCGTTGTTGCAATTGTAGTTGTATTGTATAAACACATGTTGATTTTTGAGCACCAGGAAAGTCTAATTTAATCAATAATACTGCTTTTTAGTAACTTAAAACAAGTGACAATTGTTATAGATTTTGTAACAAAATCCATGTTAAATAGTATAAAGTTTTACAAGTAACAACTCACCAACTTCTGTCCCATCCTCATTTGCAAATCTATAAATTGTTCACGTATAATATTTCGACTCCAAATATCATATAGGTAAGGGCGCCAAATATTGAAAAAATACGTAAGGCAATGTCAAAAAAATATATTTCACTTTGGCATATTTCATATCTGCGACTGCTTCGATAAACCTGTTTATTGAGTCACTCCTGCTTGCTTTAAAAATTGGCGGATCATTTACTTTTAAAAAATCGTCGACTTTCATCATGGTATTGGAGATGTATTATGCTTCAGCCAGCGGATATTACTAATTTTCTGGACGAATTATGCTATTTGAGAATTGCTTAAGTTATATTTTCAATGTTTTAAGGTTGTTTTTGGAAATATATTTTTATGTGTGAGGTGTAAGTAATTGGACTTTTATATGACGGAATGGGGAATGTATATACTTTTATTACAGTAAGCCAACCTGAGCAGCGGGGCAATGAATTTAGAAGAAGAGTGACTAGTGATGACTACTAATGAACCGCTGATGAGACTGCGCAGAGCAGCTCAAAATATTCCAGTCAGCAATAGACATTTTACTAGCCTTCAAAACCAGACATAACGGATCTTCTACCTGTCTGAGGTGTTTCACAAACAGTTACCATTTAGGTCATCATATTGAATTTTTAATGCTATATTAGTGCATTTACCTGGTTTTCTACTGAACTATACTTAATAAAAACATGAATTTTTGCAAAGTCATTCACGTAACAATGCAATTATAACACACTTCTTTATTAGCACAATCGAAAGTTGAAATTGATATTATACCTTGAAACAGAACTGGTAGAGTATGACGCCAACATACAAAACCTGCGTACATAAAAACCCCAGATGACTCTTTCCCAATCTTCGATGAAAGTTGGTTAGATAACTAGACTTAAATGTTAGTTGCATTGTATTGCAAATGGTTAAAGCGGAATTAAAATTAATTTATAAAATGCGTATCATTCTGATATAACCACAAAACTAGCCAAATAACTGAATATCTAAACATGAACGGAATGTTCTACATGTAGCGCAATGTTGACATCGTGTTTACAATGTAAAATTACAATTACAATTACATCTACGTTTACTAAAACTATTTTACCGATGGTGTTAAAAATGTGGCTTTCACGCCTATTTTTGTTAGATAAATTGCGACTAAACCGAAAGCGTTAAAGCAAATCCTAACAATTCCTTTAGCCAACATGTGAAATAATTGATTGATGTCAATTCTACAATATTGCATAACTTGTTGAATCATTTTTAAAAATTTCAAAAGATAAGATTGGACCAACTAACCTAAATAGTATATCTGCTTCCATAACCGTTGTATTATTTTGGGGGTGTGTTGCTTGCGCCGATCTGCAAGTTGATAAATTTTAGAAATATTATAAAATTTCGTTTTTTTCATTCCATCACAAAAAAATGATAAAATAACACATTCGAAAATGATTTTTAAAGCAAAAATTGCAATCTTGTTTTATTTGCTGGTTTAACATCACAATATACAAACGCATATGTGTTCATTGAACACAAAGCTTCTTCTGCAGGGTTTGAGTTTTATATTTTTGTTATACCTTAACGTCAGTATATTTTAAGTAATCCTATAGAATGATTCAACTCTGTAGATAATAATTGTTCCCATAATGGGAGGGTGTTTAAGCATTTACTCTTACAATGTTATTTCAATGATATGCATCTTGGTGACTTGTCTGAAACGATCAGGTACAAACCAGGTAAAGTAACGAGAAACGACATGAATTGTTAAATGAAAAAAAATTGAGCATTTTATCAACCAAATTGGAATTTATGGTTTGGTTGCTTACATATAAATCAAAAGGAATAAATGCAAGTATTACAGTTTTTATATACTACACTAAAAGGCTACTTTTACTAAACTACAAACAGCAATTATTGTAGTAATTACTGTTTATATTAGGAGACCCTATAAATAAAAAACTAGTTTCACTTATACACATTAATTCGTAATAGTTTACTATAACAATTATTACTGACTGCATTAGGTTGATTTCAAGAAGTGGATAAATATCGTCACTGTGTTTTACACTAATATCTGTAGCCTTATGGGATCTAAGTAATCAAGGATTTGGGTTATAGTTTTGTACCGTTTGATTGACCAAACTTTGATGTTTTTAGTTGTAAATCTTATTTTGCACTTCCACTATTCTCACCATAATGGTGATTGATTAATTTTATTATTAAAAATTTGCTACAAATTTCAACACAATCAACAATTTAATTACAAAATGCTTTTTTCAAATAAAACCATTTGAGTACCTTGAGGAAGCTTCAACGAATAAGACCACAGAAAGGATATATACCAAAGACTCAGGTTCTGGCCTTGTAGGCGTTTTATTGATTCTGAATTTTGTTATTGAGAATACAGACGTCCTTATATTGAAGCATAAGCATAGTATCAATAGCATGATTATGTAAGCAACAGTTACTAGGAAGATGACAAATGTATGTAATATTAGCGCATTCTCATATGGGATAGGAGCAAAATTACACTGCTTGATTATATATACAACAGGGTTAAGGAGGCTACACTCAGCTACTATTGACGCTTACAATCATTATAGAATAAATTTATTTAATATTATACTATTTATTTATAATGTTAGACAATGTATTTTACTAGAAAAGACTCTAATCTGTCAGAGAATATCAATGGTTGTTTGATGTTACAACATGATGTTGTTTGAAACAACAAAATGGTTTCAAGACTTGTGCTTACCAGGAAGAAAGCTAAGTAATATATATTATATATTGTTGATTTTTAGCATTCTCAATATTAATTTAAAAGGTTGCTTCATAAGTTGGTTGTCATGGACCACGGAGTGTTTAATTATGGGATATTTTTCATTTAGCAGAATCATATTTTTAGCATTCTCAATATTAATTTAAAAGGTTGCTTCATAAGTTGGTTGTCATGGACCACGGAGTGTTTAATTATGGGATATTTTTCATTTAGCAGAAACATGAACAGCCTAACGACCAAGTCAAACCTGAATAGTATTTGCATTTAGAGGACACGATCATATTTATAGTGGTGCAAAATTAAAACAAGTTTTAACAGATTTATTAGTTCATGATGGAAATAACTTACAATTCCTTGCGACGAAGAAATAACGATTTACTTGGCAACCAATGGTTTAGACAATTAAAACCGGACGTGGCAAATCTAATAAAATGCGCTGTAACGCATTTTTTGCAAAAAAAAAACCTGCCGGCCAAAAAAATCCCAGTATTCAAAATCAAGAACCCTGCTGAGCAAAAAATCAGAATTCGAAAAAACACTGCTGGCCAAAAAGTCCCTGCTTTTAAACTCAAAACGGATACTATAAAACCGAAATCCCTACTGGAAACATTTGGAAACCCTGATAACGCCGTTACCAATTCACGTAAGAATTTCCACGTCCAATTAAAACATACAATGTCAAAATAAGTTTCTACTAGCATTTCTTATCGTCCGTTAAGGATTGCTTAGTATGTAATGATGTACTAATGCAGATATATTTCAAATAAACAAACAAATAATTTTAAAGTATGCATGAGGTACCTGACTTTAAACGAGCTTTCCCCCAATGATCTATTTTTGACCCTATTCTTTACCAAATTCATTGAAGTTGATAGTCTCACTATAATAATTCCAGTACTTATTTTATTATTTATATTTACATGGTATTATGATAACAATAACAGCCGAATTTTTTTCGACATTTCGGATTTTAAGATATATGTTGAATTTAGGCTCCATAATATCAACAATCTAAAATTATTGTAACAATAAGTTCTTCAATACTTATAACATTTTCGATATAACATTTTCTGATTAATAATCTAAATTTGTTTCTAATTTAGGAGAAACTTGAATGGCAGCACCATATCTAAATAGATTGTAGCAAAAAATTCAAAAATCCACAAGTCCAAAAATCCACAAAACCAAAAATCCACAAGTCCAAAAATCCACTGTCCAATAATCCAGAAGTCCAAAAATCCACAAATAATTTACTTGGTTTTTTAACCTAACCCAACATTAAACCTAACCCACCCATAACCCAACACATTTGGCACAAACAAATTATGGATTTTTGAATTTGTGGATTTTTGATCCACCCCATCTAAAAATAAGACAGATTAGATGACACAGTTATTGTGAATTGCGGCATGTAGCAAAAACCAATTTTGGGTAATCTTCTAATCCGTAAATTTTCTACGTATTGGTGATTTAATTTTATAATTTCTTGAGGTGAAAAAAGAACACTTAGGTTTTCATAATTTTTTGTTTTTATTGTAGTATTTCCGGCTTACTGAAACAGGGATATAATTTTAATTCTGCTGCGAATTTTAAAGAATAACGATCGTCATAGCATTTGAGGGATATATTTTTAGCCAATCGGTATGCATTTTTACCGATTTTGGATAATTCTAATATTGTGTGCCTTGTTGAAAGTGTTGATTAATAGATTCCTACTGTCGGGGGTGGGGGCTTTAAAATATTGCTTAATAACGCCGTCAACATTTGAATTATGTGGATATTGTGAATATGAAACAGGGTCATATCATCCAAATGCACATTTGCAGTTATTTGCTTTATGGAATTGAATTCAATGAATTGGCGTCAGACTATTCAGGCTGAATTATAAATTTATTCCGATGGCTTGATCATTTTATTGAATGAGGCCTAGCTAGATCTCTTCCGAACCGATTTGCCAATCTTTAAGTCATAGATGTTGAAAATAATTTTAATAAACAAAACAACAATCTAAAAATATATTTTAATAGATTTCTTCTTACTACGTTAACGGTAATTTAGTTTTCCTTAACTTAAGTTAGGGAAACTTGTAGATAGGTTGCCAACATCCAAGTTAGCAGTGTGATATTTGCATTGTATTTTATAATTATTATATTAAATTATATATAAATTATATTATTATATTAAAATTATTATATTATATTATATAAATATCCAGAGTCTGCTGTATATATACGTAGAGTGTACAAAGACGGCAAACTTTAAAATGTTGATAAAAAGGCATTCAAAATGGATGGTTTTGTTTCTACTACTGGCCCAATTTATGACACATTAGTTAATTATATCGTCAACCATCGGTCTTAGCGCACCTCGCACAAAACCACTTTGCATATGTACACATTAGCATACGGGCACTTTGCGAATGTTCCCATTCGCAAATGACCTCTTTCCATAAACACCTATTCGCCTAAACAGACTACAAGATGGGTTTCTTCCCATTTCAGTAGACTAGAATGACTAGAGGACATTTTGTTTGGTCTGTGAGGTGGAAGAAAACTGTTATTTGTACATAGTTTGGAATTGAAACTGTGACAATCATCATCATGGAATCTGAAGCTACAGAGCCTCCTACATTGTCACATAGTATTAAGTTTATCGATAGTTATAGAGGTAACTTTAAACTGCTAGTGTTTGACAGTTACCTGTATCAAATTAACTCAACGTCTGCAAGTGCTACATATTATAAATGTTCACACAGAGCAAAAGGGTGCCTTGCCAAAGTTATATTATATAACTTTAATCGTGAACAGCGTACCTATTCGAGTTATAAAGTGACTAATAGTAAGTATACTAACCACTTGCCCAACCCCGAAAAGTTGAAACGTCATGAAATCAATACTCCCTATTTCATCTTTGTCAAATCATTTATAGAAAAATGCAAAGTTTTGGATTAACTGATATGTACAAAGACAACAAAAATTTTAGAAATGCGGTTCGTTCTCTGGGCGAACTCTCCTTTGATCCGCCGGGTGATGTTTTTAAATGTTTTATGGAAGTAAAAAGCTGGTATGGACATTGTAAATTTGCCAGACAAATGATAGATTATTTGGATGTATAATAGGGCAAGAAAAATGACTGTAAAATGAAAGCTGACAAATAAATCACTAAAATGTTTTTATTCCAAAGTGTACATTTAAATTGTGCCAATAAATTTGTGCGAATTGATTTTATGCGAACTGATTTGCGCTAAGTGCCCGAACACGCAACCATCACGGGCTTTGACGCTGATTGGAGTCGTGTTATGCAGACATATAATTATTTGTACTTGGTCTGCATTGTAGACAATTATATAAATTGCTCATATTGAGGTTCCGCTGTTTATTCAATATATTTTTATCAATTGTGTTAATCTGCTCTAATAATGTAAATTCTCACCGATATAATAGTCAGACGCGTGTTCGGGCACAAATCAGTTCGCATAAAGCACCGCTGGCATAAAATCAATTCGCACAAATTTTTTGGCACAATTTAAATGTGCATATTGGCATAAAAATATTTTACTCATTATGTATTAGCTTTCATTTTACAGTTTCGTTTTCTTGTCTCATTATATGTACATCTAGATGGATAAACTAGTTGCATACGAGATAATCAATCTTTCCTAATGCTGTGTTATAATTATTTACAACAATCCCTAACCTCTGATCTAGCAATGTATACTTTTTAGATTGTCACTCACTCACTCTCATTTCACTAAGACCAGTCCTTATCATCACCATTTCTTCTGCCCAAAATGGTTCCTCCTTTTGAATTTTTTCAATGCATACCCAAACGCTTTTGTTGGTACCAGTTAATGAGCTATTCAAGTTGAAGTGCCTCCCAACAACTGAATTATTTATCCTAGGTACTTTATAAAGGAATCTGTCGTAGCAGTTCTAGAATGGAATATGAAGCAATATGTTCCCACGTATTGCCTAAATAGGCTGTTTAAAAATATCTATCAATTGTCTGGCAAATTTACAGTTCCCATAATAGCTTTTTACTTCCATCAAGCATTTAAAACAATCACAAAGGAGAGTGCGCCTTTAGAACGAACTGCATTTGTAAAAAATCTGTTTCTGTACATATAAGTTAATCCAAAACTTTGCATTTTTCTATTAAAAACGTACTCTAGTTATTCTAATCCACTTTAATCGGAAGATAACCATACTATAGAGTGTTTGGGCGAAAAGGTATTTATGCTAAAGAGGTCATTTGCGTAAGGGAACATTCGCCAAATGCCCGTATGCTAATGTGTCCATATGCAAAGTGGTTTTGTGCGAGTTGCCCTAAGACCAGTCAGACGTTAACTACTACATCATAATTACTGCATTAATAATGTGTCTTTTCTAACTTCAATCATTTCTATAACCCAGAGGGAATTATTTTTTATTCTAAAACTTATCATACATCAGCTACAAATCAATAATTCCTCAATGGATGAATTTAAGTGTGCGCCCCAAGTCATTGTAAGTTATTAATCATCCAGCTTTCCAATTTCAACACAGATTACTGTTTTTTCTTTCATAACTTTTAAATAACTACAACTCCCTCTCTCAAAATCGACTCTTTACAAATTGTTACGTAATAAGCTAAACAAGTCAACTCACAAATCGATTTTAACAAATCACTATCTTGAATAGATTTTGACGCCGCTACAACGAAAAGTAAGCATAAGATGCAATAAATGAAATCCATAGATTATTAATGATGTAGTAAAAGTTATAGTTATTTTATGTTTCAACTGAATATACTAATTTTTACTAATTTACTAGTTGCAGGTAAATCTTCTCCGGAAAGCAGTAAAATAAGATTTGTGCTTGAGCAGTAGGTGAAAACTTTAATTGAATTGAACTAGTATAGCACCAAGATAAAAACTATTTTATTGGACGGAATTGAAAACAAACTCAGATTGATCTTCGCAAGTTCACCGGGAGAATGTTTCATTATGATGTTCATATAGGAAATGATACACAGTGAAAACCCTTAAAACAGCATGAATCTCAGTTCAAAATTCAAAATGAATCATTAACAAAAGAGAACAAAAAATAATGGTATAGGTAGTTCTTTAGATAGTATTAATTATTTAAGTACAATTCAATGGTCTTATAGAATAACAAGTCATAACATAACAAGCAGCAGCAGTCATAGCACAGTGGTTAACGATACTACTGATGCTGTACTCGTCTGGG
>JAHZMV010004698.1:0-10017 GCA_027743765.1 Coecobrya sp. COE2 | reverse complement strand
GTGGCGACTGGCGAGGGCTATGAATTATGAATATTAGAGCAGTTTATATTGTCACAGTTTGTAACAAACTGTGACACGTAAAAAATCTTTCGATTGCCTACATTTCCACTTTTGAATGCATAATACCGTCTAGCTTTCGTTTAATGTGAGAAACTGCAGTTTGTATTTGCAAAAGGTGCATTTCTAAGAAAATTGTGTTAGAGGTGTGAAGAGGGCGTCTTGCTCTATGTAATTTACTATGCACCTGCAATAGTTTGCCTTACTATTCTTCAATTTTAATTAAAACTAGAACTAATTATGACAAACTTTCATCTTTACATATAAAAATACTGTTATATATACTCTGCATTAATCCAAGTTGGACTAACTGTACCACAATAAAGCAAATAGAAACCTCGCAGACTGTCACTTAATTCAGTTTTGTTAATAAATATTGTCGCTATTGGTCAAAAATAAGTTCTATACAACAACCGTTTAAAAATCAGTGGCTTCATTGATTCATTGAGTATGACTATTTATCATTTACAACTCAAAATGAAAAAAAATCCCTGCGATCAAAGGATGACTGTAAATTTTCTGAAAGAAAACAAAAGTATTTATTCATGTTCAATTAAATGATTACAAATAAAGTTATTGATAAAGTATATGATTCATCTCATCAATTATGAGCTATCATTCATTATACAATATGTTCTAAATATTTATTTTTTGTTTTATTCCTACCAATGGTTATTCAATCCCGAACATATACCGGAACAGAAAATTTCAATAGGTTGAAAGTCATAAAGAAACTAATAACTAGTTTAATACAAACTAACAAATCAGAGCTGCTCTCACCGGCCATACAAAATTAAATATTATTTGTACATAATTGTAGTGAGTTTTCTTAATTAACTGGCAATATAACTTGACATATGAAAACAAATAAACAACCAATCATGGTGTTGTTCATGGTTTAGTTTAATAAATAAATGATTCTGTTCAGTCTAACAATAAACTGTACCCTAACACTTAAGCTATCTAAACATAATTTGTAAGGAACAAATTATATCCTACCTCTCTATTTTTTATTCATTCATCGATTCCTCAACCAATAATCTATCCTGTTTCCATTATTCTGCATTTTGCTGCCTATATATTGTATATAAAATTATCTTAGTAGTGTTATTCTAATTGTTAAATTCCTACGATTTCATCATCAACTGTGTTGGGACGAGGTTCATTTTCTAGAGATTTGTCAATGTACTTTTGCTTCTCTTTTTGAACCTCATCGTAAATTCCTTCAATCTTTCTAATGCAGGATGTCGTAGGAGGGCATTTGCCACTAGGGAGGGGTGCACCAACCATAATATTCAATTGCCGTGTACACTCTTCCAGGAATGAAAATACAAGTGTAGCCTGTTCGCTGTCGCCGCTCTCAATATTAACCTGCCTACTTGCTGATTCTTCATGACTTTGCTCCGTATATCCAGAATTAGTTGGACTTTCATGGTAATAATTTGCTGCATTGCCCCCATATACTTGATCTTCTTTGTACTGTTCAGCCAGAGGAAGAGTGTATACTGCAAACAAGAGAAATATATCATAAGATATCATAAAATATTAACGAGAACAGCCACCTTTATATGCATTGCTTATTATTTTATGTCATGTCAAAATTACATGGATCATCTTGAAATTGGTAACATTCTGTTGATTCTGGGCCAACTTGTTGCTGCCAGTCTGTTGTACAATTTGTGTCTGTCATCACTTCCTCCATAATCAGATTACTATTTGGAGCAAACTCAAATGTCGCCGACGCCCCAGGACTTTGTTGCTGGCCATTGAAATAATCCATTGGAACACCATTGTCAAAGCTCTGTATACCCATTCCAGCAAAATTCTCGTCAACTTGATTGGTAGCGATGCCCATTTGATTCATGACAGAGCCGTTTCCATAAGTGGTTCCTGGTTGATTCATGAATGGGTCGTTTCCATAAGTGGTTCCCACTTGATTTATGACTGAACTGTTTCTAAAAGCAGTGACTGGTGAGTTGTAAGCGGCCATTGATGCGAAAGAAGGAATAGTGTCAAGATTAAGGATCCGGGAAAATTCAACATCCAGATCTTCCCTGCAATGAAAATTAAATATTTTCTGAGGTTTTTCATTTTCATTAGGATATGCTAGAATGACTATTGTTTTTTGTTTGGTTAATGAGACAAATTCAAGCTTACTTACATGAGACTGTCGTCATAAGCAAAATCACGTTGTGTATCATCCTGGAAAATTCGTAACACATCATCTTCGACTTTAAACTCCATGCTTGTCAAGATATATAATATTGTATGCAAAGAAAACTAACAAAATATTAAATAAAATATTGTGCCGAAAATATTGCTGGTTTCACCAAAATTCTACTGCATAGCAAATTATACGTCATGCCTCAACAGAGGTTCGACTACAACAGAACCAATTGGACTAAAACGATTAATTTGCTATCATAATTCATTTAGTAACGGTGCCACTCAAATGCCCTGATATGTAGTCTCAAGAACAAATTATAACAAGTCAGCGTTCCATTTCTGTTTTGCTTTACCCGTAGGGTTTTTATTTTATATGTCACAGAAAAGAGGAAAGTATGCATTAATAACATCTTTGCATTGAGTTATTGATATAACAGGCATAGGTAATTATATATGTAGGACTATGGGATGGGACTTCATTATATGAAAAAAATTGAATCCGACTATTCTAAATAACGATAACATTATCTTCCGCATTTTATTACTTTCTACACGACTTGTAGCTGATTGGTAGAGCATAGGCTGTCTCGAATCCCTGAGATTTTGCATGTTCCAAGATATGGAAATGAGAGTCCTCATGAAGCTCCTTCCTCGTCGATAGCACGGTCCATCCACGAAGTCCGTTTTTCCAACATCGGATAACAAACGCAAAAGTCTTGTTATCCGTGAGGGTCACGTACATTTTGTGACTGAAATCTTCAGACCAACCATTTAAACATTAATTTGGCATGTATTTAGTCCATGCAAAACTATAAGTAGCATAATATATTGACTTTGACTTGAACTTGAGACATGAACAAATGAAACCATGCATTTTTTTACCTTCCTTTCCACTTTGATGTTGATGCTGACAATCAAAGCTCCAATCTTTACCATCTCCAATTTTACTGCATTTGAACTGGGATGTAATATTGTTGAATCCAAACACAGTTGCATCTTTGCCTTCATCCGAGAACTGAGCACGTATGCAAATTTTCTTGAGATCCTGATCTGGATTTAGACTCGAGCCTTGCAGCATCTCTTTCACAATGTTGGTATCATTCTGCATTGCCAATGGAGTGAAATATCCACCTTCCTTTGCTTCTTTTGGATGCTATTGAAAAGTCACAATGGAGAGGTAAAATGATAAAAAGATTTTAATGCGCTTATCTTCACAAGTCTTACCCATTCAAATGACACGATTTTTTTCGGCGGTTGGCATTCTCCTGTTATGCTTGGTAAATTACTAACAATTATGGAAATCGTTAGCAATGCTAACTTCCAAAGACACTTCATATTGCTTTCAAATTTTAATGCTTGATGATTGCTGATTGATACTTGAGCACTGGTATAATTGGTATCACGTAGAAAATGAGACAAACGAATACAAATCTGTTTATTCAGCAGAAAATCATGCTGGTTACACAAGTATGAATGATCAAATAGAAGGGCAGACAATCTTGACGCCACCGTGTCTCACGACAAAATAACCTTTTTGATCTGCAGTAATTTTGTAAAACTCCAAATTGAACAATTCATCAGCTTGAAAACAGGGCCCTGAACAAGAAAAAAAGAAAAAGTAGTGAGGCAGTCAACAATTAAAGTTTGCAATATTGAGCTTTTAACAACATGAAATTGGATGCATATGTGTACACATAAGATTGTATATGAACTGTCACGAGCAAATAATAGGCTAAAATAAAAAAAGCGCTCGCATTAACTTAATTTGTGTTAGCTACACAAAAGACATTTCAATGCTTTTACATCCTATACTTTTTATTGTTAGAAATTAATTTAACGAGCGACATGAGTAACCGTTTTTTTGTATTGTTTATTTTGAGTGTGATATATGATACCTGCACACAAGTACGCTTGAATAGACCAACAAAGTCATTAGTCATTGGAGCAATAGTGCTGCGATTTGAAAGCTACCATGTGGAAGGTAAATGTAAGTGGAAACTGAATAGGTATATCATCGCTGAAATCGGAAGCGCTTTGTTCCAACCATGATTTCTGTTTTTCTGCATTTTTATTGAATTATTCTTTTCTAATTATAGAACAGGTTATCGCCAATTTGACTGAATAATTTAAGCTTATCGTTGAAATCGGAAGCGCTTTGTTCCAACCATGATTTCTGTTTTTCTGCATTTTTATTGAATTATTCTTTTCTAATTATAGAACAGGTTATCGCCAATTTGACTGAATAATTTAAGCTTTTCTATCAAGTGGGGAATGGCACTTTAGGAGTTGTCAATTAGAGATGCTGGCAGGTGCATGCACAACTCACATGTAGAGTTAGTATAGTTAATGCATAATTTATGATTCATGATATACACATATATGCTAAGTGTACATAGGTCATTTATTGGTATTGTTGAGTTAACAATGTTAACTTTTGGGATAAATCAACTATCGGACACTTTATAATAATAGCTTGAGAGCTTGACTCGTCTATAGTTGCTTAAATAATAACAATAATTCCCATTATTATCAGACATGATGGCTGCACCGTACTGAAGAGTGACAATAATGTACACGTCTGAATCTCCACAATTGAAAGTAATAGCTCAGTTATAAGGTCAAAATGATTCAAAATATGGAATTATACTTTGTAACCTGCAAATAATAGGGTTGACAGTGAGCACAGGTCCTTTTATTTTTTCAAAGTTAATCGTATCGTAAAATAGATAATCATTTCATTGGACAGCTTTCCTTCGTGACAAGAAATTCTTTTTTATGATTTTAGTAGTTTGTGATTTTGACTATATTGTTTATGCAGGCAAAATTATATGGATATTATAGTACAGCGGCCAGCGGTGAAAGGGGAGGTACTTTTATGTAATTAACTAGTAAAAAGCGGCTAGGATAAATATAAGTAAATATTAAGTCAATTACAGTAAGTTTACAGATATACAATATGCGCTTAGGGTTATCAGTAAACTATATTATACTCTCGAAGCTGTCAAAAATGTAATTGAAAGTTGGCATAATGTACTTGGCATAATGTACTAAATGTACTTACCTTCACATCGCATCTTAATAATGGTAAATAATTTTATGAGGAAGATTATATTTTTAACTGTTTAATACCTCCAATAGTACATTCTCTAATAAGTATAATCTAATATGTCCAGCAATTCAATTACAAATTCCTCTAAATATTCTCATTCTATAAAGCAAATTAAATTGCAATGCATCATACGCGACAATATAATTGAGTCGATCTATATCGCAAGAAAAACTATCTAACCGGATCAACTACCTTAAATGTTAGGTAAATACTTTAATATTAATACAACGGACAGATAAAAATAAGTAAGTCTACATGCACAATTCTAACGTGATGACTATCTAATATGTACCTTATCAAGATGATCATGACAATGACGACAATACTTATCGTGAACAGTGTTCACAAACCATGTTTTGACAAGTCTTAAAATGCCACTTCATTTTATTGAAAGTTGTTGTATAAAAGATGTTCTTATATCTCTTAATCAGTCCAAACATCATCCCAATATAATTATAGTAGCTTACTATATTCCTTCTAAGAATGACTAGTACTGGGTTAATGGCATATAGCAACTCTCACAAAAATACGAAGGTTCCTCGATTCCACCTCTCTGTCAACCCTGTCTGACTGCGTACTCATTGAACCACAATTTAATTTGGTTGGAAATGAACACGCAGTGTCCATTGATGCCTGAAATATTTTTTTTCACTAGANCCTCTCTGTCAACCCTGTCTGACTGCGTACTCATTGAACCACAATTTAATTTGGTTGGAAATGAACACGCAGTGTCCATTGATGCCTGAAATCTTTTTTTTTCACTAGAGACATAGGTATACATTTCCATTTTTCCGTTACGGTTAATTTATCAGAAATTGGGATTGCGTAACTGTCTGCTACTTTGTCGCAGTGGATAGTCAATTAGTTCAACTGATAAGCAACAAACACAGGTTTCATTTGTCAGAGCAGAAGTGCTAGAGAGACACTATCAAGTGCTCTTGTGCATGTTCCGCTAAGAAGAAAAAGCAATAAAATCCCAGTTTTAGTACAACCAAAAGTAAATTGAAGGTTGTTGTTGAAAGGTAATTAGAATGCACCAGTTATATAAGTAAACTGCACCATGTAATGATTGTAATCTTGACAAAAAATGAGCACAAATTTTAGTATTGAGTAAATTAGCAGTTTTTTAAGGTAGATATTATTTTCCAACAATTTAATTTTTAGCAGATTATACGAGTCTATAAATTAATAACTGTGATTTACACTCTTTTCCTTGAATTAAAAATCATAAGACAAGTCCAAACCTTGTTTTTGGCCATTATTGTTGACAATATGGGTAGGGTAAAGCACACTAAATTTATAGCAATTTTCACAGATAAACTGTACTTATCAAGTGCATGCACCGTTTCATTACCGTTGCTGTACAGCAATAGTTAAAGAGTTCCTGCGGAACCAGCTGCTGTAATGAATTCCTTCTTTACAGACACTTATTTAATACTGCTAGTAAATTGTTATAAATTTGTGATGCAAGTGTCCATGATTCTAGTAAATGCAACAGCTATACGTACTAAAGAGACATTGGTTCCTTGGTAGAACCTCTTTTCAAGAAAAGAGGAAATGCACAGTAATCAATCAGTTAATGAGGTAAAGAATGCATAAAGTCCTTGGTTCAGTTTTAAGCATAACTTTTTTGTCAACGCGAGAACCACACTTTTGGACTAATCCTTTGTATAGAAGAAAAAAATGGTAGTAGGAAATTCGCTAGTGAAGAAGAAAAGGGTAAGTGTGAACAAAAAGGCAGGATAAAAGTAATAATATTACTAACTACAATACTAATGCAATGGCGACTATTCAAATGACTGACATATCCTTAAAGAAGATTACATGCTGGTTTCCATTTTTTCCTGCGTCTGGTGGTTCGATAATGTACTTACTTGTGCATTGCATAGATGACAGTGGAGGAGTAGCACTTTTTATAGCAGCAATGGCAATTCAAGTAAATTTTTGCATCAATTCATCCTTCCATTTCGAGCACTTGTTGGCTTACTGCTTTTAATGAGGATTGACAATAAAAAGGCTGCTACATTATTATTATTATGAAGAATCAAGAATCAACAATGATCTGCACTTTTTACTGTTAACTTTATATTATACTACTATATACTACCTGCCACCACGACGCTGCCACTGTGCATTATGCTATAACTAACTGTTAATAGTAGTGGCAAATGTTTAAATTGCATTGTCGTTGGCTTTGAGACGAGAAGAAAAAAATGGCAAGGATAAACCAAAAAATTGTCGAGAATGGAATACAAGGAAAAGTTTCAGAAGGTCCATGAGACCCTTTTTTTGTAATTTACCAACAATTTTAAACTTGGAGTTTTCTTGTGCTAAAAGCAAATAGCATAATAATATACATTTTCATGACTTACTCTACTACAGAAATCTAAAATGGCAAGATAATTGACTGATTTGCACAGGCAGATAATACTATGTATCTAACCAGGGGTTTAACTTTTAGTATATAAACTGAGTAAATCAACGATGTCAAACCAGTCAAACTTGAAACTGCATGGTGAGCAGCATTGGAAAACACTATGAGGAAAATAGTAAGTTCCTGGGAATTTTTAAGGAATATTTTCTTTGGAAAATGTGCTCACAATAATTTGTTTCCGTTTTATAGACGCTTGTACTCTTTTGTGTCACCCTTGGGGTGATATGTCTGAAAATGGCTGAAGCCGGAGGGGGAGGTGGAGGCGGTGGTGGCTATGGAGCTCCATCCAGTGGGTACGGAGCACCCGGGAAAGGAGGCGGCGGCGGTGGTGGGGGATATGGAGGTAATTTGTCATGAAATTAATGTAGATTTGTTTCTAAATGATTCTAAATCTGAATCTGCTAACAGTAGATGGAAATTTTGAAATCCGAGCAAAACTAATCGAATTTTATGCTTTTAGGTGGTGGTGGAGGTGGCCGGAAAGGAGGAGGTGGCGGTGGAGGAAAAGGAGGTAATTCGTCATGTCATAAAATTAATGTAGATTTGACTCTGAGCCATTCCGAGTCTGAATTTGTTCACAATATATTGAAATTTCGGAGTCCGAGTAACATTAATCGAATTCCATGAATGTAGGTGGTGGTGGAGGAGGACCATGGCAAGGAGGTGGTGGAGGTGGAAAAGGAGGCGGTGGTGGCGGAAAAGGAGGTGGTGGTGGAGGATATGGAGGTAATTTCTTGTAAAAATCATTTGACCCAGTCAGGATCTGTTGACAATGCATCCTATGACAGTGTGTAATTTTGGAATTCCAAATAAGACTAATCTAATTTGGCTAATTTAGGCGGTGGTGGAGGCGGCCGCAAATTTGGCATGCAATTAATGCAGATTTCACTCTAAATCAATCTGAGTCTGAATCGGTTCATAATACATTGGAAATTTCTAAATTCGAGTAAAATTAATCGCATTCGGTTGAATCTAGGTGGTGGTGGAGGTGGCCGCAAGGGAGGTGGTGGCGGCGGAGGAGGAAAGGGAGGTGGCGGTGGTGGACGAGGAGGTGGAGGTGGCGGAGGTTGGGGTTGGGGAGGTTAAACGTTCCAATTTTCAGAGCCATTTGGTCTTGTCATCATTCCTGGCCCTACTCTTCACCCATTCTATAAATTTTGCAAAGCAATGCACCCTTCCAACCTCTTCAATTAGCCAAAATTATGCAGTTCTAAATTATTCAGTCAAACTAATTTAAAACCTTTTAATATTTCCATTTATTAACGTTTTGTATTTTTTATATATAATTTTGTTATTATGACTTTATAACAGTAGTAATGCTCAATAAATTCTAAACTTATAAAAATACACAAAAATTATAGAAACAGTTTCATTTCGAGTTAACATAATAATATGGCGTTACAAATACAAATACCCTAAAAACAATAGACTTTGTACATTCAACTCTCAAATAGGTATGTATATTGTTATAATTCCATTCTACCGTTATAAACTACAACCATAACCACATTGCCCCAAAACTTGTACATGTTAAAAATATCAACAAAATGCAAAAAGAAACTACGTGAGAACTAAATTAGTTTCCGAGGCTTGTGGTACGATACTTGTATATTTTTTCCTGTCGAAAAACTGCATAATGTCCCGCACTGTCCGAGCACCTTGATCAATCTTCGTTTTCGCCACCTGAAACACCTTGACAAAGGACTTGAGAAGTGCGTCGATGCTAAATTGCGGTTGCTGCGGCTGTTGATTTACTTGTTGCTGTTGTTGCAGCAGAGTTTTAAATTGCTGTTGTCTTTGAAGCTGTTGCTGTAACTGCTGCAAAAGTAACAAATTTGCTTGCTGATTAGTCGCCGTATTTTTCCCACTGCCTCCACCAATGGCATTGTTGGTACTGCTGGCACTGCTTGTGGAACTGGCACTAGCCAAAATATTCTCCGCAGGTTCTGAAGGCTGGGCCATGAGACCGTCACCAGTCAAATAGTTATTCTCATTATCCAAGTTAATGTACTCGACACTTGTCACTGGTTCGGTGACGGGAGTCTCTGTTGTGATTTCCGAGTAGGCGTCTTCAAACAGAAAATTTTTCGGTTCTGGAGCACCCAACGTGCTGCCTACTAAACACACCAATGCTATCAGAAAGGCACGATATGAAATTTGAGGTAACATTTTGATAACTAATTTAACATTTAATTTCGGATTTATTTTGTTTCTGTAGACAATGAGCGGATAATGTCACATACACAATGCA
>JAHZMV010004697.1:0-10748 GCA_027743765.1 Coecobrya sp. COE2 | reverse complement strand
CGATTCTATCCGTAATAAAAACTATTTAATAATTAATAGATATTTATTATCATTATCTGAGTAATATTATATGTTGTCACTTATAATTGAATTATAATGGAATTACCACACTTCCTATTTATAATTTATCATTGATCAAGCTTTACTTAAATCTTAAATTTAATGTAAATGAGGAAGTAATTTCAACAGGAAATTTATTCTTCGGTAATAACCAATTCAATTACCCCACTTACATTTTCAATATTTTTATCTTGTAATTGACTATTTAAATCGTTTTTTAATAAAAAATTTGCAATAATGTTAAGATAAATGCTTACAGGCCTAACTTGTACTCAACTTTTTGCAATTAGTACAAACATTCCCGACTTCAATTCTTCTGCGACGGGTACCTCTTCTAGACCTATCCAATCCAAAAAAGTTGAAAATACGAGAGATACTAAAGTTTGACATTTGAAACAATCTTACAATGGACTCGCCAATGATACTATTTGCACTAAAGACAAAGGATAAAATTGAAGACTTAACCTATTCCTCGAACATTAGATGGGATCCAAAATCAAGAAAATTCTACACAGTGACAGATCCTTCCAAACTCATTCCGTGGCACGTAAACAAGTTCATAATATTTTGTACCGCAGTCCCGACTTGCTTTTTTATTCTACTGGATAGTCTTATTAATACCGATCAATCATACAAAATGTATGAAATTGGTGCAACAAACCAATGCCTTTGTTTCCTGCTATCGGTTCTTCTAAGTTCGTTAATATTTTCCAGGAGCGGAAAAACCCTAACAAATTATTTAAATAACTTATTTGAATTTGAACTACACTTAAAACGCACCATTGAAAGAAGGGGGCTAAGCCTAAATAAAACGATCGATCGAAGGGTAGGCAAGATTGGAGAGTTCATAAGTACTTCAATGGTGATAGATTTAATCCTTTGTTGTCTTTATCCACCAATTGCCTTTTACATCGGGCTGGATCCAATTTGTCTGGCGCTTCGTACAACCGAATTACACGATAAATTTGTCACCGGCCCTATGGGAATCCTCTATCATTTAACACGAATAATTCTAATTTACATTTACGTGTTTGAAGTTTGTGCAAACACACGACAGTTACTGGTCATTGTAGTTTTGCTAATTCAGTCTTATTGTAACTGTTTTGAAATGCTAACAAATTTACAAACCGTATCGGTAAGATATGTATATAGACTATACTGTAGATTCCACGTAGTTCATTCCATTGGTTTTAGTAACTATAATATGCTTCTTGGGTTAAATTTACTGGTATACTATTATATTTTAATAACACATTACGTCATGTGTGTAATTGCCTTTGGAAAACTCTCCTGGCATTCATATATATGTTTTCCGATTTTTGCATACACTGACACGTCAGTCGTATGGCTGTTAGAAGGTTTACTGGTTAATGTAGACACGTTCAGCACAGAATTTCGTAATGGGCTATTAGCAAGGGCTCATCAATTTGTGGGCAGAAGGAGGTCGATATTGGGGAGATGCGTAAATTCAACACAAACTATATATTTCAAGTACGGAATTAAAAAGTTTAGCAAGGATTCTATAATCGACTATTTCCGTTCAGTTTTTGAAAAATCGATCGATGCTATTTTGACAATTTCTAGCCTGTCATAGATAGAAAGTTAAAACAAAGTTTGTTAAACTTTTTGTTAATCAATAAAATCAATTCGAACCCATTAAAATCTAATTAATAAATTATCAACCACACCTCATCTTTTTTTATGAATTCTCAGCATCATCATCGTGTTCCTTAATCCACTGATTTTCAGCTTATTTAAATTGTATCTAATTTGATTTTTGTAACAGTTTGTAATAATGTTTGAATAAATTATAACCTATCTTGGATTAGAATTTTTACCTAGAAAGTGATGCATATGTATCTAATATGGATAAAGTGGAAGATAATTTATTGCAACATTTTTATTTAGTATTTCGTTACAGATAATTATTTTAACTATTGGTAAAGGCTATGGGAGGAAATTTATTTTAATTCATTAATAGAAATTCGTAGGTTTATTTCATTTTAATTGCTAGATGTATTTATATTTTAATACCCAGAGATTTCCAAAAATTTACAACCTTAGGTTCAGTTACTGACTATATAAATTTTATATAAATTAGTACACATCTATATTTAGATAAAGATGCTATTATAAATACAATAACGTTTTATTTATGTCAACAATAAAAGTATTTTGATAATTCATTTTCCAAACCACTCACGATTTTGATAACGGTGAATTGAATAAATAAAAATATTATCATTAACAAATTAGATTTTTTGGCAATAACATCGAAAAATACACCAATCGATGTAAATGTACCTCTCACTGTGTTGGGTGATGGTAATGTAATTGGATGATGAGCCACGTCCTTAATAGGATTGAATATGCAAAAATGCCATTAAGTTTTTGTTATGGTACGTGACACAAGAATGAATCAAGTTGCACCGTGAGTGATTTCTAGCTTGTAATGTATCAAATGGATTTAAAAAATATTTCAAATATACAGTATCCATGTGACGGATTTATATAAGCTGACCACTGGAACGAGTTTGTAGACATATTATAAAGTATGTGGCCATTGTTGTCATCATCTAAAATCTTAACAAATTTATTGATTGCTAGTTTTCCTCTCATAAAAATTTTAAATAAATATTATTACCGTCGCAAGAAGTCCGTATGTCACTGGAAATATATTGCTAGCTTTCATAGCCACTTCATGTCCGTGAGTGATTTCTAGCTTGTAATGTATCAAATGGATTTAAAAAATATTTCAAATATACAGTATCCATGTGACGGATTTTATATAAGCTGACCACTGGAACGAGTTTGTAGACATATTATAAAGTATATGGCCATTGTTGTCATCATCTAAAATCTTAACAAATTTATTGATTGCTATTTTTCCTCTCATAAAATTTTTAAATAAATATTATTACCGTCGCAAGAAGTCCGTATGTCACTGGAAATATATTGCTAGCTTTCATAGCCACTTCATGGGAATCCACCTGATTCATATATACTGCAACGTCCCACGGTGGTTGCACTAGCGCTCGATTTTCCTTTACTATTAACCATCTCTTTAATTCTCCGGCCTTGTTTGCAATGTCTGCTGTCATTATAAGAAAGCTTGCTGTGCACAAAATGTAAAATACAAATTTAAGTATTCCTCCCATGTTGCTGGAATTATATCCCTCCGATAGTAACTTATCTAGTCCAAAGGGACTAAACAACACTGCGTCAAAAATTACGCAGGTTATCACATTTCCCATCAAGTCGTTTAATATTTCTGCTAAGTTTTGAAGATGATTCCAATTGGTCTCAATTTTATACCAAACATTTACCTGAGTACGGGGGCACTTTTTCAGAAACACGGAAAAATTTCGACAAATTCTACACATGACAAATATAGTGAATAAATGAAATAGTCTGATGTTGCAACTAATAAGCCATATGTGCAACTTGACTAAAAACTTGAGTAAATGTATTAGAATGTTTATGAGGTCTTTGCAATTTAGAACGAAGATTTCGTCCCTCATATACCCAGAAACAATTGTTTTTAGATAATAAGAAACTATAATTAATAGAATTGGTATTTTTCTGTCGAAACTATTTAGCTCGTTGGGCACTTCATCCAAACATTTTAAAAGCAAAGCAAATTTGGATTGCTTCTGCCAGAGGCATTGTATAAAAAGTACTTTCTGAAATATATCTACCAGTGACAGAACAACTTTGTAATGTGTCATGGGATTCCCAGATGATATATTAGCATAGAGAAACTCATTCCAAATGTACCAACACAATCCCATGAGTGTCAGCAAGCCACAAACTATCCTTGATATCCAATGCGTCTTGATGTTNTATATTAGCATAGAGAAACTCATTCCAAATGTACCAACACAATCCCATGAGTGTCAGCAAGCCACAAACTATCCTTGATATCCAATGCGTCTTGATGTTATACTGTACTACTTTTCCAAATCCTTTTCCACTTTTGAAAGATTTTTCAATGGAAAATGGGGACAAAAATAAATTATATGAAGTTTTCAGGAGAACAAGTATAAAATTCTCCAGAATCATTTTTTGGGAGTTTATGTTTCTGTTAAGTCATTACCAATCTACGTAGCTACTGGGTTGCGCATTAAATAGAAATGTGGCGTTTTAATATTTACAATGGTAGTTTGAAGTTAATTTTTAATAGAAGCTTCGTAATATTTGTTCACTGTACACAAATTATTGTGAGTGGGTGTACGTTGCACTTATCACATAAAATTGTGCACTACATCATAGAGAATAATGGATACTTTTACATAACTGTTGCATAACAAATTATGCATTTTTTAATATTTATATTACTTATGATATTTGTTTAAATTATAACCGGATTAGGAGTGCAGTTTATATTTCAAATTATGTGGTAGGGATACAAGAAGCAGAAAGTCATTTATTACCCCTACTTGTATTCAGTTTTCAATTATTGATAATGAATTAAACCATTGGCAAAGGGTGTGGGAGGCAAATTATTTTAATTCGTTAATAGAATTTACACATCTAGACATAATAATTGTTAATAATATAATATAATAATATACAAATTTACGGCAGGTAACAGTCATCATAATTTTAGTTATGGGTTCTTATTGTTATAATCTTGAGACGTTGAAATTTCTACAAAGTGTGTCCTTGAGGTAGGTACACAAACTATACTGCAGATTTCACGTTGTTCATTCTATTGGCGTTAGTACATTTAACAATCTTCTTGGGTCGAACTCATTATCTATGTATGTATGCAATAATAACATATTTTATGATGTGTAGTAGTTCGGGTAAAAGTTTCCCGGCTCACGAATTCTTATTTCCTTATTGGTACATATTCCGGAACTTCGATCATCTGGTGGGTTCATCGTTCAGATAGATCCGTTAAGCATCGACTTTTGTTATAGTCAGGTTGAAATTGCTCAGAAATTAGTGCGTAAAAAGAGGTCTGCATTAGAATGGCATGTTCGTGCAGCAAAAACTATATATTTAAATATGATATTAACAAGTCAACCAAGGATTCTATAATTGATTTTTCTGGTCGGTTTTCGAGAAATCAGTTGATGGCATGTTGACAATTTCTTGCTTATCGTAGAGATCATTGGTAGGATTGAATATCGCATCAACTATCATTCATATAAAATTGATTAAAACTACATTAATTAGGAAAATGGGTATTGACTATATGTATCTCGATGTGGTTTATATTTGATGTTTTATCTGCATTGAAACCATAGTATATAATTGCTTAAAATACTTTATTTCCGAAGTAAAATAATAATAGTGTAAGTTGTTTTATATCGTCAATGATTATAAAATTGGAATATAAATTTTGGTTAAATTCTTTTGATAAATTTTAAAAAATGATTCGGTAGTAAATTAGAAAATGGAATACGATAGCATTGAAGCATGCCTTGTTCATTAATTGGAGCTTCTGCCAACCCAATAATCAATTATTAACCAATTTGGAGAACATGCAATTTAATTTGTTATTATCCTAGTTTCGTGGGCATGTTAGAAATGTATCTTGTCTATATCTATATCTACACGCTATCTTGTTAAAATGATTTAAGTAATTAGTTAACCACGGGAACGGGTTTGCAGGCAAATCACAAAATAAGTAGCCATTGAGACCATCATCTGAAATAGATACGTCTGTAGTATATTATTTAGAAATGTCTTCAGTATATTTAGTGAAATTTAAATAAACATTTTTACTGTTGAAAGAAGTTTGTTAGTCAGAGGGAGCGACATTGATAGTTTTCATGGCCGCTACGTTGTAATCCATCTGATGCATATAAACCGATATATCGTACGGCGGCAGAAACAACATACGACATGTTGCAGCTGTCGGTGAACTTGTGTGTCTGTGAAGTAGACAATAGCTTTGAAGTGGATGTTGAATTAGCCAGTAGATACAGCTGTATCAGCTTGCTAGAGACGTTGAGTACTTAAGAAAATTAAAATCTATCAAAACTTGGGAATGCAAACAGCTTGTCAAATTAATCATATACATTAGGATTCGTACTCGCCTTCCTCATTATACGCCAACAGAATCAACAATAAATTTGATAATTTTACCACGCTCTCTTCATAGAATATGGAATCCAAAATCAATGAAATTCTATACCGTGACAAATGATACCAATTTCATCTAGTGGTATTCCATCAAGTTCATGATTCTTTGTACATCAATGCCAGTTTTTTTTAATCTACTGTACTGTTTAGGAAGATAGAACTAGCATACACGATCTAATAGATTGGGTTGAATGTTTTTTGAGGACAGTGACCAGAAGGTAAATTTAATTTGCTACTAGAAATAATATTATTTTATAGAACTTTTAATATTATCCGGATTATATGTTACATAGGTAATTGAATTTATTATTATAGAATTATGTGGAAATTGTGTCTAAGAGGAAATGATGTTGAGGCTCTATAATACTGCGTGTCTGGCTTGATTAAAGTTTCATATAACTAAATTAAATAATTTAAATTAAATGCTTCATAACGGAAATTTGGAACCCTTTGGAAAATATTTAGATTGTTTACGTCCATTTCCTTCAACTGGAAGATAATTGCTTAAATAATGTCTAAGTAATTACTGGTTATATTTTATCTACTAGAATGGGTTTATAGAAATTGTATGAAGGCAGTAATATTATGTCGGAAATCATGTTTAGGTTATATAATAATTATATAATAATCCATCCACATTCAAAATTTAATTTTTATTATTTTTATCGTTTGGTTATTCAAATTGTTTTTAATAGAAAAAGGAAAATAACAATTTAAAAATTAATGCTCCATAACACTGTTTTGTTTCCGCATTTTATCCTACACTCATAACCGTAGACACAGTCAATTCTAAAATCTGGAACGGCTAATAGCTATATCAAATCACTATTTTTTTGACGTGAGATTGTTTCTGAAAATCTTTGCAATGGATTCCCCGTTCACAAGTTTTGCACTTAAAGTTAAGAACAAACTTGAAGATACCATCTACTCTCCTAACATCAGATGGAATCCGAAATCCAGTAAGTTTTACACCGTGACAGATCATTCGAAACTTGTGTTCTGGTACACAAGCAATTTCGTGGTACTCCTCACCTTACCCAATTGTGTTGTTGTTTTACTTTACAGCCACCTTAAGACTGAACAACCATTCAAGACATATGAGATTGGAGCAACCGTTTTGGCCCTTTGCTACATGTTGTCAGCTCTCTTAAGTACAGTAGTATTTGCAAGAAATGGAGAGTATATAACGGCGTACCTAAATAACGTATTTGAATTTGAGCGAAGCTTGAAGCAAAGTATTAAAACTATGGAGCTGCGTGTCAGTGAAATATACGATCTAAAGGAACGGAAAATTGGCAACTTCTTGTGCATTACAATAGCGACAAATTTAATCGTATCGGTTTTCTTGCCATTTGCAGCCATTTATGCGGGACTGGATCCAATTTGTTTGACAGTCCGTGCAAATGATTTAATGAAAAATGCCAGCACCTTTACTCTTGTGCTCTACCAAATAACACGAACAATTATTCTTTATATTAATGCGTTTGAGATTTGTGCAAATTTTAGACAGTTAGCAGTAATACTAGTTTTAGTTATGCATTCTTATTGCTACTGCCTTGAAATTTTTACAGCTCTGCAGCATAAGTCAGTCACATATGCACATAAGCTTCACTGCAAATTCCTAATAGTACATTCTGTAGGCTTTGGAATTTATAATATGCTTATTGGGTCAAATTTACTTATTTTATATTATGTATTAATAACGCACTACACCATGTGTGTAATTGTTTTTGGAAAAGTGTCCTGGCTATCTTATTTGTATTTCCCTATTGCTGCATACTCTGACTCTTCTTTCGCATGGTTGATTGAGGATTTTCTGGCTCAGGTGAATAGGTTGAGTGCAGAGTTTTGCAGGAACCAGGTTGCATTAGCTATGATCTTGGTTGGTAGAAGGACGTCTTTGTTTCAGAGAAGAGTAACGGCAACCAAAACTGTATATTTCAAATACGGGATTAAAAAGTTTAGCAAGGATTCTATAATTGATTTTTTCTGGTCGGTTTTCGAGAAATCTGTGGATGCTATCTTGACAATTTCTAGCTTATCTTAATTGTGACAGAGAGAGATATGAGTTTGAAGAATTGGACTATCTAGTGACTAGAACCATTGCAATAAAATAGGTCGAATCTAAAATGAATATTTAGCCGGTTTATCATGGTTTGCTATATAAAACCGTACTGAAAGTTATGTTTTTGCTAAGAAATGGGCTGGTCACATGCAGTAATTTACATGAAGTTACTCAATATAATAAATATTATAATTATAATATTATAAGGATTAATATTATAGGTAACAAGAGCCGCCTTGCGGTTACGCGAATGTCGCCCGTTACGGATTACCAAATATAAATTCAAAATGTATTAAAACATTTCTTCATTAAGAATTAAGCATGTGTACGTTTCTAATGCTTAATCCCATGTTAAATCCGGACAAATTTTTTCCAATGCTTAATCCATTCTTCTAATGCTTAACCCGAAACTTTTTATATATCTTTATTATAATGCTACACGGTTAAGCATGGAGTAGTTTATAAAGGATTAAGTCATAGAATAGATCATATGGGATTAAGCATGTGTACGTTTCTAATGCTTAATCCCATGTTAAATCCGGACAAATTTTTTCCAATGCTTAATCCATTTTTCTAATGCTTAACCCGAAACTTTTTATATATCTTTATTATAACTATGTATTGTATCTTCCAATTTCCTCGTCATACGTCTTATTAAGCATATGAAGAATTTGGAATTTTTATCACCAACTGTTACCAATTTTTCTCGTTTATGTTGGCTACCATCAATACAAAGTAATCCATTGTAGCAAAAGCTTTAGTTTTTAAAAATCTTAGCTAACACTTTTGATGAAAATTTAACACACCATATAACATTCCTACTTTATTCTGAATATCAATTTAATGATGCTGCATTATCAGAGGGAAAAATGTAATTAATTAATTTTGGAAAATGGATGGCCAGCTAGGGTCTAACATAACTATATTTGATACGGAAAGTACTTCAAGATATGCCAATAGATATGTAATTTATACAAAGTATCAAAGTGTGGCTTCCTACTTAACTCATTTCATTTTTATATTAAATTATAAGACCTAGCATGGTACGTAAATGTTCTATTAGCAATAAGAATATTTCCTTTATAACGAATAGTTGAGGAACTTATTAGGTAGAAGCTACATATATAGCGGTGGAATTATCAAGTTGAATAATGATTAAGATTTCATATTTCGAGGGAGAAAATAATGCAATCGTGGAGTAATTTTATCAATTGTATTAATTTAAGTGGAAAGATGACGAGGTAGGGAATATCAATCCAGGCTTGACTTGTAAAATCATGCATGCATATACTTAAACTGGTGAGAGGCATAGGGAAGATACAAAGTGAATTTTCTTTACTTTAAAGGAAACAAAATGATTTATTCCCAAAAACAAAAATACCGACAACTTTCACAATAAATAATAATGATAATTTGGAACTTCTGTGTGGATTTTTATTTATTTATTTATTTATTCAGTCTATAGAAACGTGACATTATATCATTTTATGCATACTGCAACGAAACAAAAAGCAATTAATCAAATATAATCAAGGGGTATTAAGAATTCTATATATCCTTCTGCTGATGTGGAGATATTCATTGCACCTACAATAAACATTTCGCGACATTATTAAATTTGACAAACCATTTTCAAACGCTCCACGAGGAGTTATTCAGCTGTCTTAAAATCCGACGCTGCAATCTTAATCCAAATGTTGTGTGGCAGATTATTGTATGTCGTTCCCAAATTCAATGTTACATTCACAATCCATTGATTTATTGCTAATTTAATCAGTGTGTACCAGCAAAAGAGCCGCCCAATTCTTTGCTTAATTGTTCAGAAATGTTAGTCGAGTTAACTAACCTTATCATACTACTAATATTTAATTACTATAACTCGATTATGGCAAAATATGTAAGCTACACAGAATCTTATGTAATGGTCAACCTGAAGATATGCTCGAATGAAAGCCTGTAGTACTTCATAACTGTAAATTATTAATTTAGCTCTAATCTCAATAAAAAACAACGTAGAGCAGATAATACAGCCTGAAAACCACAGAGTAAATATCGTCACCACGGTCCCTGACAACACCACTTTGTGAAATGCTTTCGTTTCCTTCGTATGATTTGTGGTACGCTTTGCGCTCTTTAATTTTTGACGCTCTGAGAAAGGGGCATAGGCCTCAAATCCACGTTCTCGCATTAGAAAGACTTTTCTCTCTGCCATCATCTCCCATTCCATCGCAATGCCTGACTCGTGCAGCACACCAATTCCTTTTGCGACCTTCGGGTCCATATTATTCTGAATTATCATACCTTCCAATGATCCTGTAAACTCATCCTTCCCAACAACAATATCATCATCCGTAACCTTTCCCGTATTTATCAAACTAGTTCGAGTGTGGAACGAATCTTTGAGAGGCGAGAACCACGCAGTGTTTTTACATTCTAGAAGTTTTTGCCATGCGAATCTTTCTGAAGGTTCAGGTTTTATTCGAGTTAAAAGATAAAGTTCCTTTGACTTGGTATGGAGATGAGTAAG
>JAHZMV010004696.1:0-25625 GCA_027743765.1 Coecobrya sp. COE2 | reverse complement strand
CACCAAAATGGGAGTTTGATAATTGATGTACAGAACTCTAAAAAGATATATGACAAATTTTGGATGCTATTGCTGACATATTTCAAGGTTAACACGCTTGTTACTTGCACTTATTGTCATAATGTCAGCTCATAGGAACCGTTTGCTTACATATAATCCTCACAAAATCATAATTGCAGTTCTTGATGTGGTTCATTTTCATAGAAGCTTTCTACATAGTACAGTGAACCGGTATGAATGTAAAAATTTCCTGATGTCCTTCAAATTTGCAACTATTTTTGCTACAATCTTCCTTGTAAACCAAGGTGTGCTCTAAGTTTATTGTTATCTCACATATTTGACCTTGTGATCTTGACCAGTTTGTAATCGACGAGACCCGGGTCACATTAAGAAAGTAATAATGTCATCTTATTCAGCATTAAAGATAACCCCTAAGTACCAAATTTTTGGTAAAAAGAGAAGAAAGAGTTTTCGAGAGAAATTCACGTAATTTGACGAATTTTGAAATCAAATGACTGGTTTGCCCTTGCCCTCACAAATGCGCAACTTTTGAAAGGCATTTTGAATAGCAAAAACCTTTATTTATGTCACAATAAACAGAATTTGTGCATCCCTTAGAGCAATTGAGTTATTCGAATTTAAAACTTACTAGATTTAACAAAATTCTAGCTACGTCTAGCTAACAATTTGTTTTGATTATGTAATTAATGATTTTGCAATGAAAAGATGTAGAAAGGTATGCATTTGATTTGTTTATTTGAACTAAAGTTATATATTTTTGGATTGTGCTGAGATGTGCTTAATTATGACGTATTTTTAAAATTATGATCAACATTAATTTATATATGCATATATATACCTGTTAAGCCCAGTTTTGCCATTAGTCTCCAGGTCTCAGAATTTCAAGCTACGCTACTGTTTTCATCAGTTAATCACTTAATGCAAAGTAGATGTCTCAGAGTCACATGAGAAATGATCGAGAACAGAAAACATGATGAGGAGAGAAACATAAAGGCTTGCTATCTGGCAAAGTAAGATATTATAAGCCGACAGAGAAATGATATGTACATAATATGCATAAATGATTGAAATTGAATTTCAATAGATGTACATAACATGATAATTCTCTTAAAACGTCAATGACAAGTTCCATCCCTTCGCCAGATTCCTCTTTATAAATACATACATAGATGCATACACTGCAAGAAAGCTTCATTTCCGGCAAGATAATTAAATCAATAAACTGTTGACTCCTCTTGTCTTAAACTGTCACCGTTGGAATTGATGATGGAGCCGGAATAAAAACAAAGACAAACGTAAAATGATGGTGTATCATTTCTCGCCTTTTGTGGCGTCATGTCATTGTCTTTCTCAGTATGATATAAATTGTGGTATGTATCACCTTGCCCCAAAAATGTGCAAAAGTACCTCTCCGTCCCATCTCCGACTCCACGTTTCAGTCTTGTCATAATAAAGGTATTTTTAGGTACTTTATTTCCGTCTGCTCATCATCTATTTATGTACAATCAAGAAATTTACTATCAAACTGTTTATGATTTTATATGGAAAATGTAGATTTTGAGACGAGACGAGATTTCTTTATATGTACACATTATGTCACATATTCATCTAAATTGCATATATAAAATATTTACTTGTCAGTGAAACATTTTCGTGACAGAATTGTCACCAGATTTTTTGTCACAAAAATTGACAAAGACTCTTTATACTCGATTTCCGGTCGGGGAAGAATAAGTTTGCTTTCACTTTCTCCTTCCCTCTTTGTATTCTTCTGATGGGAGGGAGGGAGAAAGCTACACATCTTCACACTTTCACTTTACTCTATTTACGTGATACAATGTATTCGGTACTGTTTGTCTAGCATGCAAATTTAATTATAATTTGCATAAATGCATCTCCATTAATTATCCATTCATTCATGTAAAGTGTAAATATGTACATGTTCACGCCAGCATGTAGATTTGTATAAATTCGCATGCACGTTAAGTGCAAGATCTGTAAGTGCATCGAATATAATTTGTTGGTAAACAAGACAGACAGACAACAATTAAACTAATTGTAGATTTTTAAGTGCAATCAGGGATTTTAATTAAGGTGTAACTTTAGGCAAGCTTGTGAAAAAGCGCTTAAATGTTTAAGTCCAGGTGCATGACAAGGGAATCCAGCTGGTAGAAATATTTGTTGTGGTTAGTTTTTAAATGGACAAGTTCAAATGGTATTTTAATTTTTATAGTATGTAAGTTAAATATTTTCCAATTAGTTTAATTAATTTTGTATGTTTTGTTGCGTGTTTTCAGATACTTGACAAGGACTAAAAATGACGACCGACATCAGCGTGAACGTTCCGCTGGGACCCCCAGCTCCAGCAAGACATTATCGAAGACTTGGAGTACGATGGAGGAAACTCTTCCTCTCGTCTTTTTGAAAGATCTCGAATTAAAGCCCTTGCAGGTGAGTTAATTATATTGATAAGCATTTAGTTGACTAAGTTCATTTCATTGTAAAAAAATTAGGTAATTACACTAGGTCGATTAGCTATAATAATTTATGTAGTTGTACAAATGGCAGAAAGATAGTTGAAATATTGGCGTTTAAACTTATATGTAGTTAAAAATCTTTCATGACAAAGATTGAATGAATAATGAACGAAAAGAGTGATGATGAGTCAGGCAGGATATAAAATGACTTCATAGGCTGACACGCAGTGAGTAAGTGAGTTGGAAAGATAAAATTAAATAAGTGATGCATCCTTCATTATTTTTGTTCCTGTTATCTCATATTGTGTAAAATATTTATATTCAGCTTTTTTATGCAGTTTTAGTTCTCAATGTTAAATAGTATCTTTACCGCAGTTAACTTTGCACTTGGCTAAACAAATCCTGATAAAATCCGAGAGTAAAACCGTTCTTTAAAGTTAAAATTGACAGAGTCGCATCTTAGATTGATTATATATATATATTTTTGCTTGCTGCATATTTACATATTAGAAACATATATTTTGTAGTAATTAGATGTTTAGGAGAATAACTGTCCCGCAACTTCTAACCCAAAGCGTATTATAGTAGGTATCCAGCGTTGTTTGTAACCGCATGGATATCATTGTGGTCCAACAGACAACGACAACAACACCCATTTAATGTGCCAAAACCGCACGATGGGACTATAAGCATGATAATAACTTGGTGTACCCAGCGGGTGGAGCCTAAGTAATTTGAGAACAATATAGATTTCATGCGTTCAGACTCCGGTTGCGCGTTATATAGCCATTAAATAGAGTAGAATACATGAAGAAACTATTTGCAGAACCCTGAGGAGCATAATTCCTTTATCTAATCTCAATTCAAACTCATTTCCACCACGAATCCCACTTCAACTTTGTTGAAATTTTTTCAGCTTTATATGATGACAGTAAGGCAAGCATTTTTTACAACACTTTTTTGTTAACACTGAAATGGTAAAGATGACATGAATTCATTTTTTATATGTCTGTATTGAAATTTTGGCCCTTGTATGCATATTAATAATATGTATTCATGTTATCTGGTTTTAAAGTGATTGTGTATTTGAATTCCATTCTATATACCTAACCATTTATACCGAGTTTTACAACAATAATGGTAAAGCATACATACGCCGATGTTGAAGGTGTTATCCTTTACCGTATGCAGTAGTCACTTTTTTATCAGTCCATAAATCCCCAATGACCATCATAATTCTGTAGCTATTCTTGTGGCTGATCTGTTACTGGAACCTCTTTGCTTATCGTTACTAGGGTCAGGCAGGACATTTGATAAGTCAGCCATTGAACATAAATTGTGTTGCACCTTCATTCGACTTCTCTACCTTGTAATTGGAATGAATAGGAATTCGGTGTAATATGAAATGACTACAAATTGTATAGCGGTTGCTGGTGAAAATTTGTGACATATTTAATACAATTTTTAGTTGTTAGTCGTGCATGGTGCAAAATGAAATTTTAATTTGTGTTGGCTAACGCTGTGTGAGTGAAATTTAACGTAAAGATTTAAAAATGGAAGTGGAGTCGAATTCTCCGAGCATGTCAATCCCGTCTCCAGACCCGGTGTTTTCACCATCACCGGGGGCTGTTAGTCCCGGCGTGTCATATTTTACGTACGAAAACGGGAGTGGTGGTGGTGACGATGGTGGTAGAATGAGTAGGGAGGAATTGAAGAAAGTTGAGGCTAATGTGTATGAACGCTACATAAGAAATCTCAAAGGTATAATTACGAATACTTGAGGGAACATTATATTCTTGATTTTTCTTCAGGGAATACTCAATCAAATATGAATTTATTAGCATAATGGAATCAAGTTGAATGTGCTTGTTTGAACTTTATATCCCTATATTTTGTTTAATTACAGACGAGCGAGAGAATGTTCAGAAGAAAACTTTCACAAAGTGGGTTAACTCACACTTGGTCCGTGTATCGTGCCGTATTGCAGATTTGTATACGGATCTTCGTGATGGAAAAATGTTGTTAAAACTATTAGAAGTGCTCTCTGGAGAGCGACTTGTAAGTACTTAAAATATTATGAAGTTTTAAGTTTCATAATTACATCTTTTATTTAATTAAGTACTATATATTGATGTATATGGATTCTGTTTTCAAAATTATAGCCACGACCCACCAAAGGAAAAATGCGTATCCACTGTTTGGAAAATGTTGACAAGGCGCTCACGTTTTTGAAAGATCAGCGTGTTCATCTAGAAAATATGGGGTCCCATGACATAGTCGACGGAAACTCACGTTTGACACTGGGTTTAATCTGGACTATTATTCTCCGCTTCCAGGTATATACAACACCGAAATATGCTTAATCCACGCCTGAACAGTTGAACAGCGATAACTTTGGCTGTTGTTTGAATCGCAAAATGTCAATGACCAACAAACAAATGCACTTTTTTACCACATATCGCTTTTCAACTTTATATGATTTTTCCTTCCTCTTCTGAAACCGGTGTTAATCCCAATAACGCCAATGATTTTTCAGACGTATCTAGTCCTAGCTTCGAGCCTACCTATCCTTGACGATCCTTACTTCCTCGCTTTTTGCCGATCTGTACGATATGATTGGAAAGAAATCAAACCTATCCTGAAATATCATTATCCTTTCATGTTTCATAAACGAAGAAAAAATACTTCTTCGGTACCTTACTCCTATTATTTTCCTTAAACTCCTCATCCATTTTTTCCCATAATATGAAGCTACCTATTTTCGGTTTCAGTAAAATGATCAAATGTGACGCAGTAAGAAAACGGAAAATGGGAAATATTGTAATGCCAATTGTTTATTTGTTCAATTTTAGATTCAAGATATCACTTTTGAACAAGTGGATAGCAAAGAGACAAAATCTGCGAAGGACGCATTGCTCTTGTGGTGTCAAATGAAGACAGCGGGCTACAGCAATGTCAACATCCGCAACTTTACCACATCCTGGCGCGATGGCCTGGCTTTTAACGCCATCATCCACAAACATAGACCAGACCTGATACAATACGAGAAATTGTCACACAGCAATGCTCTTTACAACCTTAATAATGCTTTCAACATGGCTGAATCCAAACTTGGTCTCACCAAACTCCTAGACCCAGAAGATGTCTTTGTTGAACAGCCCGATGAGAAGTCAATTATCACATACGTAGTCACTTACTACCACTACTTCTCCAAACTCAAACAGGAAACTGTGCAAGGAAAGCGTATCAGCAAAGTACGCATTGATGAATCATGTTTTTGAAATCCATTATGAAATTCTTTATGAATACCCTTTGTTTGATGAGCAATTTTTTTATGATTGATTTAACTGGAAAATATTTTCCTATACAGGTTGTTGGCATTGCAATGGACAATGACAGAATGATCAAGGAGTATGAAACCCTTACTTCTGATTTGTTGAAATGGATTGAGCGTACAATTGAGCAACTTGGCGAAAGAGACTTTGCCAATTCTCTCACTGGAGTGCAGCAGCAATTGGCACAATTCAATAATTACAGAACCGTTGAGAAACCACCCAAGTTTGACGAGAAAGGCAATCTAGAAGTTCTTCTGTTTACTCTTCAGTCAAAAATGCGTGCAAATAACCAAAAGCCTTACACTCCTCGAGAAGGGAAATTAATATCTGACATAAACAAGGCGTGGGAAAAGCTAGAAAAAGCCGAACATGAACGGTATAAAATAAGCTTCAAAAACTTTAGATGTAGTTATTACGGTCTGTGGTTTCTTTGTCGCAAAATTTTTACGGGCTAATTTAATTTTCAGGGAATTGGCTCTCCGCGAGGAGCTGATCCGACAAGAGAAACTTGAGCAATTAGCTGCTCGATTCAACCGAAAGGCAAGCATGAGGGAGACTTGGCTTAGTGAGAATCAGCGTCTAGTCTCACAGGACAACTTTGGCTTTGACTTGCCAGCAGTTGAGGCAGCCGCCAAAAAGCACGAAGCAATTGAAACCGACATTTTTGCTTATGAAGAACGTGTACTTGCCGTTGTAGCTGTTGCTCAGGAATTGGAAGCTGAGAATTACCACGATATCGAGAGGATCAATGTCAGGAAAGAAAATGTCCTTAGATTATGGGAGTACTTGCTCGAGCTCCTTCGAGCAAGAAGACTTCGACTTGAGGCGTCATTGCAATTACAGCAAGGATTCCAAGTAATGCCACGATTAAATACGGCGCATCTTTGTCACATGTAAAATGAAATGCTTTTAGGATTTCAATTAACAAAATATTTTTTTGCATTTTAGGAAATGCTCTACATTTTGGATTCGATGGAAGAACTCAAAATGAGATTACTGTCTGATGACTATGGTAAACATTTGATGGGGGTTGAAGACTTACTTCAGAAACATTCTCTTGTTGAGGCCGACATCAACGTGTTAGGAGATAGAGTGAAAGCTGTTGTCCAGAACTCTCAGAGATTTATTAGTGATGACTATGAGACAGGTCTGGAAGGATTCCGACCTGCAGATCCCGCTGCTGTAATGGAGAGAGTGACGCAATTAGAAGTACGAGATGTTTTTTATATGCCATTACTTAAAGATTGAGCAATATGGGAACAGTCTAATAAATAATATTATCCATTATTACTAACAGGAAGCGTACGCGGAACTTGTCAAATTGGCCGTGGAAAGACGAACCCGACTGGAGGAAAGCAAGAAATTGTGGCAATTCTATTGGGACATGGCTGAGGAAGAAAACTGGATCAAGGAGAAGGAAAACATTTTGTCACAAGCGGATATTGGACACGATCTTACAACTGTCCACTTACTTTTGTCAAAGCACAAGGCATTGGAAGCCGATATCCACAGCCACGAGCCACAATTAATGAGCGTGGTTAGCATTGGACAAGACTTAATTGATCAGCAGCAGTTTGGAGCCGAAAAGGTTCAAGAAAGAGTACAAGAGATTATCAATTTGTGGCAAAATCTTAAAAATCTTAGCGAGTACAGGAAAAGTCGTCTCACTGAAGCCGTTGACTACCATCGGGTAACATTTAAATATATTCCTAGTTTGACACTGTTAGAATTAAAGTCTTTCGGTATTAAATTCTAACGGCTCGTGCGTATTTTGTATTCTAGTTCTTTGCTGATGCCGATGATGTTGACACATGGATGCTGGATATGCTACGGCTTGTTTCAAGCGAAGATGTTGGCAGGGATGAAGCCAATGTTCAGTCTCTGTTGAAGAAACACGAAGATGTCACCGATGAGTTGCAAAACTATTCTAGTACCATTGACGCTCTTCATCAACAAGCACAACAGCTTGGTGAACAAGATAGGGAAAGCCCAGAAGTTGTTGAAAGGTTGGCTAGTATCGATAGGCGATACAAAGAATTGGTCGAACTTGCTAAACTTAGGAAACAACGGCTGTTGGATGCCTTGTCATTGTATAAGCTGTTCTCTGAGGCTGAAGCTGTTGAACAATGGGTCGCTGAGAAGGTAAGCTAACCAGTCTTGAATGATGACCAATTGATGTAACATATTTTCTCATGCTAATACATGTTTTAAATACCTTGCTTTCTTGTGCAGGATCGCATGTTGCTGTCCATGGTTCCAGCCAAGGACATTGAAGATGTTGAAATTTTGAAGCACCGCTATGATGGCTTCGAAAAGGAGATGAATGCTAATGCCTCCCGAGTGGCAGTGGTCAATCAACTGGCCAGACAGCTTTTACATGTAGAGCACCCCAACTCAGAAGAAATTGTGGCACGACAGAACCAGCTCAACAGCAAATGGTCCGAACTCAGAGAGAAGGCCGAAGCTAAACGTGATGAACTTAACTCCGCCCATGGCCTGCAGACGTTCCACATTGAATGCAAGGAAACCATCTCTTGGATTGAAGACAAGAAGCGAATTCTGGAGGAGACTGCTGAATTGGAGATGGACCTTGGTGGTATCATGACTCTTCAGCGTCGTCTATCTGGAATGGAACGTGATGTAGCTGCTATTCAAGCCAAACTTGATGCCTTGGAGAAGGAAGCCGATCGAATTGCAGAGGATCACCCAGAGGAAGCTGCTCTTATACGCGAACGAATCGAAAATATACGAACTATCTGGGAACAGATGACCAATATGGTAAGATGCAATTATAGTTTTGCATAGCGAGTGAAAGTTTGGAAGTCTTATTTGTCCCTTTGTACATGGTTTTAATTATTTGTTTTCCTCAATAGTTGAAAGAACGCGACTCTAAACTTGAGGAGGCTGGCGATCTTCACCGATTCCTCCGAGACCTTGACCACTTCCAGGCCTGGCTCACGAAGACACAGACAGACATTGCTAATGAAGACATACCTGGCAGTTTGGCAGAAGCTGAGAAGTTGCTTAGCCAGCACCAGAATATTAAGGACGAAATTGATAATTACGTAGAGGATTATGAAAAGATGATGGAATATGGGGAGAGAATATTTGCTGTAAGTGTCAATTAGAATTGTCACATTATCTCATTATTCATTACATTTATGACATAAATGATGTGCATGTATTTACATTTCTCTTTGTAAACTAAAGGAACCATCCACGCTGGAAGATCCTCAATACATGTTCCTTCGTGAGCGCCTGAAGGCATTGAAAGATGGCTGGGAAGAGCTCCGCCAAATGTGGGACAACAGACAGGAACTTCTGTCACAGAGCATGAATTACCAAATATTCATGAGAGATGCAAAGCAAGCAGAAGTTCTCTTGGCTCAACAAGAACACGTCCTTGCCAAGGATGAAACACCGGTAAGCTAATACACATTCCATGGCTTTGATCTGAGATGTTCATTAGTGAATGTGTGTAGACATTTAAATTGAATTACGTATCATTAATTTCACAGTCGAACCTTGAGCAAGCAGAAAGTCTCATCAAACGCCACGAGGCTCTCCTCACAACAATGGATGCCAATGACGAGAAAATTAATGCAGTCATACAGTTTGCTTCTACTTTGGTTCGGGAAGGTCATTTACAAGGTAATTGTGTTCATTTGCTGACTTTCCTAAAACCCGGCAATAATAATTGGTTTTAAAATGTATAAATAATCGTGTATTTTCGTAGGTGATAAAATTGGAAAGAAAGCGGACAGTATCAGAGAAAGAAGGGATGCCAACAAGAAGAAAGCTATGGATCAAATGGAAAAACTCAAAGATCAACTGCAGTTGCACCAATTCTTACAGGTTCGTAAAATCTGCCACGATATTGGTGTTTGGGATATCTGTTGTGTTTGGCATGTAAAGATTGAAAAAGAATTAAAATATTTAAATTCATTTGTTTTATAATGAAAGAGTTGCACTGGTCAAGTAATTGCATTTTTTAAATATATTATTAATTAATTAATTAGTTGAAGGTATTTTTGCTAATTCCATTCCTCTAATTCTTACTTTATTAACAGCGATATGGCTGACGGTTTGATCGCCAGTAAACATTCTGATGCTGCGACTATCGCGGAATGGAAGGACGGGTTGAACGAGGCATGGGCTGACCTTCTTGAACTGATTGATACGAGAACGCAGATGCTGGCTGCTTCCAGAGTAAGACAAAATATAGATAAACATTGCAGGTGTGGGAGGTGCATTGGGGTAGAAGGTGTGAGAGTCTTAACTGTCTGTTTTCCTTTCAGGAACTCCATAAATTCTTCCATGACTGCAAGGATGTGCTTAGTAGGATATCCGAAAAGCAAACCGCACTTCCAGATGAGGTCGGCAGAGATGCAGGCTCCGTGTCCGCCTTGCAGAGAAAACACACACAGTTCATGCAAGATCTTTTGACACTCCAATCTCAAGTTGAACAAGTGCAAGAAGACTCGAGAAAATTGCAAGCTGCATATGCAGGAGACAAAGCCAAGGAAATTACCAACAGAGAAGCAGAGGTTGTGAATGCATGGATGAATCTTCAAGGTAAGTTGGACAAAACAAAAATAAATCAAGACTAGTTGCGAATGTATTGGGTGAAGGTGGTTGTCTGCTATTTCAATAACTAGTATACTTTTTCTAGTTATATGTATTTATAGCCGGTATTTAACTAAACTTGCTTTCTGTTTTCAGGTTTGTGTGAAGGTAGAAAACAAAAATTGGGTGATACTGTGAGATTTGTTTAAATTCTTCAATATGGTACGGTCACTTATGTTATGGATGGATGATGTCACGCTGCAAATGAACACGTCAGAAAAACCAAGGTAAACCCGGATCGTTTAGCAATTTTTAATACAAATACATCAATGTCATATTTGAACTTGTCTTTTATTTGCCGACCTACAGAGACGTCAGCGGTGTTGAATTACTAATGAACAACCATCAAAGTTTAAAGGCTGAAATTGATGCTCGGGAGGAAAATTTCTCGGCTTGCTTCAGGCTGGGCAAGGAGCTCCTTTCTAGGAACCACTATGCATCTAATGAAGTATGAATTGACTGAAAATTTAAAATCGCCACTATAATAAATCATCAGTTTACACAAACTTGTCAGTACTATAAATAAACTTTTCCCTCTTCTTTAGATTAAAGAAAAGGTGATGGAGCTAACAAACAAAAGGAACACCATGCTTCACAGATGGGAGGAGAGATGGGAACATCTTCAACTTGGTTAGTATTCAAAAAAGCTATAATGTTTGTTTTCTGTTAGTAATATGTTGGGTTGATTTCCAGCATTAATATCTTACCTTCTGCATTTTCTTTACAGTGCTGGAAGTGTATCAGTTTGCGAGAGACGCTGCCGTGGCTGAAGCGTGGCTAGTCGCGCAAGAACCTTACCTCCTTAGTACAGACCTGGGTTACACCATTGACGAAGTAGAGAACCTTATCAAGAAACATGAAGCTTTTGAAAAATCGGCCATTGCTCAGGAAGAAAGGTTTATTGCACTCGAAAGATTAACTACGGTAAGAAACTTAATTTTATTGATACTAACTATTTGCGCGAGTCTGAACAAAGCAACGCAGATAGGTATTTAATGTTTCAGCGACATTTCATAACCACAAGATGGAGAAATCAGAACATTTATTGTATTTCTTCTATAAAACATAGTTGTTGTTCTATTAAGTATACGTGAGTTGCATCGTACGTTTATGTAATTAATTTGGTTAGCGTGCAAGATTAGCTTTCACTGTATCATTGTTGTCCATTTTCAAAATTCTTGTCTTCTCTGTTGTTCTTACAATTTAGCTGGAAATAAGAGAACAAGAAAAGAAAATGCCAAGAGAAGAAGGCTACTACTCGTATGAAATGGTGATAATTTCGTCTTATGCTCATATCTCAGTCTCATTTAACAGAGCTTATATATTATTTTCTCTTCCGCCTACATTAACAGTTGTAGAAAGCATATATACAAACATATATATAAAAAATAATACTTTGAGATTTGTGTGAAAACTAAAATGTTTTTTCTCTTAAAAAAATCTAATTACGTGTAGGCTTTTATACGAGGTCTGTTACACACAATGTGACTAACAACACGACTTTTAGGAAGTTTTCAGGAGTTAAATTACTTTAGCACCAAATGATTGATACTCTTTAACGTGTTATATAATTATGTAGAATGTAGCTGTTGTTAAATAATCAAACAAGCAAAACCCAAAAATGTTGGTGGGTGATACATTATGCTATAATCGAATGGATGAATGAATTTTCTACTACTCTTGTTTAAGTGGACCAACTCAAAACATTGTTTGAAAATTGATTTTTTTAAACAGGCAATAAACAGGTTTTAAAACAGTGCCTTTTCGTATACTTTTTTAGTATGAAATTCGTGACCGTGAGAAGCGAATTAGAGACGAGGAGGAAAGAAGGAAGGCTGAAGAGTTGGCCAAGAAGTCCCCACCAAAGTCACCTGAAACCGAGCCTGATGGTGCAAGGTCTCCTGAACAAGTCTCCGAACGCGAACCCGCTGTGCAACCGGCGCCGACTCCATTAGGTATGGCTATTATTTTGTTTCTCATGAAACGCTTCTTGGATCAATTATTTTTGGGTAACTCACTTTTGTGCATGTGTGTTCGTGTGCCTTTGTCTTTTCTGCGAGTTTTTGGGCATTTTTTTACTATTCAACCATTTCATGTTATTTATTTATTTAATATACTATAATATAAACTATTTATAAAAATGGTAAAGCCATTCATGGTCCCTGAAAACTGGATAAAAAATAACTTCTACTGCATGAAAGTAAGTTTTTTCCTCCTCTTTAATTGCATGATTATCTTATCATTTCTCTCGATACTGTTCAACTTGTATAGCTTCAATGGGATCAGCACATGCCAGGAGTCATGCGAAGGCTGAGACTCTCCCTGCCAAGATGAAGAGAAAACCAGGTATGGACTCCAAGTGTATTTCACAAAATAATAGGGGAAAGAGTTGTATATTGGGTCATATTTGTACAAATTTAAAGTATCGTAGTGGAAGGTACCATTGTCAATGTGGATTTTTAGAGAAAGTAGTAGAAATGGGAAAGCAAGTGAAAATTATTAGCAAGCAGAAGTTAGATAAATGTGCCACCACCGGAGTCCGTAAAATTGCTCTAGTAATCTTAAAGAAAATAGTTTTGTGGATGGTTAGAAATTATTGTAGAAGTCAAGTTGGTAAAGGAAAAAATGTGACTAATAATAATAATAATAACGGCAACATTAGCAGTAACTGTAGTTGTTTTAGATCAGTACTTCACCCCTTTGAGGAGCATGTTTTTATAACGGGCTATTGTCAGCCTCTAACAACAACAGTAGCAAAAGATGAAAGAAACGCTTATGTAACAAAGTTAAAAGAGCCAGAGCATGTTGGTAGTTCACGTAGCACTTTAACTTGTGTATTTTACCTGCTAATTGGAGTTGGAATCCTGTTAATGATTAAAAACATGCTGTACTTGATTTTTTGAATGATAAAACAAGAAAGTAGTTAAACATAACCTGAGCGAATCCGAGAGTCTATATAGGTTTTCTAGCTAAAACTTTTTTTAATTAACTAATTCTCTGTTGAATACTTTTTAACACTTTAAATCTGTGATTAATTTTTACAATTTTATAGTAGCACTTGTTTTACTAATCAATTCCCATAATTAAATAGTACGTAGATAAAAGCGCTTATGGTGAATGGAACTGCGGCTGAATCAAAAAATGCTTGTTTAGAATCAATTAGGCTGCCTTCGTTTAATGAATCTCTGAGAACATCGAAAAGTCCAAGATCCCCTCCATCCTCCATGTCTCCCAACGATGATGAACTGTATGACGAATTTATTGATGAAATTCGTGAGTTTATTTGACTGAGTTTTGATTTTTTTTAATAATTGCCTAGTTTTATTTTCAATTCCTTTAATGTCTTTGTCCTTTTGTTATGTTGGTCCTTACGTTTACAACTTTCGATGTACAATGTATTCGTGACATTTATATAAACGCAATATACATAATATTCAATGAAATTGTAATTTGTCTTAATAAAATGATTGTTGATAAAGCTTTGCTTTGCTTTAATGTAATACGTAGTTGGTATTTAACTATATGCTTTAATAGTAATAAATTATGGGTTAATTTGTTATATTTTTATTTATTGAGTTGTATATTAAGTTTAATTTATTTTTGTATATTTTCTAAAAAAATCATTAATTTTGACATGAAAAGCATAACAATTTACGCTTTTGAATGTTTTTGCTTGTGACATGTGAATTTTTATTTTATGCAACATTATATATATTAATCATGTTAAGACTCCTCCTTCGACGATCCGAAGAAAGGTGGGCGGTCCCGTTCCAAATCACCATTTAGAAGTTTCCGTTGGAAAAAATCTAAAAGTTCCACTTTAGAGGCCATTCCAGCCGGTAGCGCATCTGATGATGAATCTAATATTCAGAAAGTGAAAGGTATCATTTCCAACTTTCCAATCGTTTTTTACTCCAATCCAGCCAAACTGACAGCGTATATCCTCTTATCACAAAGCTTCCTTCCTTCCATAAATCACTTTCCAAAACCTCCTTTCAATACGCCTTTAGAAACTAGTCGCGGTCCAAAACGGTTACACTTTCAACGTCCATATAATCTACACATTAAACATAATACTTTCCCTTGGCCTACTGTAATTTATACACTACAAGATTCTTTTTAGCTTTTTGGTTAATTAATGGAGTCCATTTATATACTGTTTTTGGGGTAACTTGATATAAAACTATATACCTACGCAAAAGGCATTTAAAATAAGTAGTATTTCATATAGACATTCTAGTCCCAGATTATTACGTACACTTTTTGCATTAATTATGGTGGTTGGATTTTCTATTTTTACTTAGTCGTCCATTTGTCTCTTGTCCACGAGTCTTAATTAAGCAGTACAAGTTAATTAATGTAACTACAAAATAGCATACATTTTTATCTCACCTAATTTTGCAGTTTCCAATTTATAATCTTTTTTTACTACTGCTAAAAATCATAAGCATATTATTTAGTTACTTTAAAAATTCCTCTTTAAAAAAGTTCACGAGCCCATACTGGTAAAAGGTAAGTAAACTCTCTGTAAAAGTAGCTAAATCAAGCTTCTCAGTAGAAATTTTAAGCTATTTATTTAAATTATGCTTTAACTTAAGGAGAAAGTTATATTAGTATCTTTGATGCAACATAGTCTAAGGTAATATTTTTGCTAACACGTTTCTGCTGTGTGTGTACTTTATAAAGGAGCTTTTTTATGGGTGTAAAAAATGTGGTCTCTCTGCTTTCTGTGGTGTGGTTTTCTTGGGTATATCTTTGTTGCTTTCCTCTACTACTCTTGCCATGATGAATACGTACAACTTATATATAGCTTTTTGCAATTTTATATGAATTTTTATGAAGATGAACAATCTTAAAAATCAGAGAATATTTAACATTTTATCATGCATTTTGTTAAATAATTCATTAATACAGAGCGCCCTGGACCAACAGAAGAAGAGATGTTGGAAGGAAATCTTGTAAGAAAGCACGAGTGGGAGTCCACCACAAAGAAGGCTTCCAATAGGTATGATAAGCGTAACACTTGCTGACATTATTTTTTTAAATTGTTACTCAGGAATATCGAATTTAACAAGTTTGGTTTGTTATTCTACTTACTACTCACATACTTAGGTCATGGGATAAGGTGTACGTGGCTCTTCGTGGTGGCGCCCTTTTGTTTTACAAAGACCAAAAGAATTTCAAGACCCAGCCTGAAGCATACTTCCGGGGAGAAAATCCAGTGGATCTGTCAGGTGCATCCGCAGAAGTAGCTTCTGATTACACGAAGAAGAAGCATGTCTTCAGATTGAAGTAAGTCAGATGAAAGAAAGTAATTTAGTGGCTTTGTTAATGTCAAATTTCTATATTAATGAATCATTGTAATGATTTTAATAGACTTTCCACTGGTGGAGAATATTTATTCCAAGCCAGAGATGACGACGAAATGAATCAGTGGGTAAGAGGCGTTCAAGACGTTAGCCAGAGTGAGGCGTCTGGAGCCGGTCCATCAAGAGCAGTAAAAATTTAAAAATTTAATATTGAAAACTAGTGAAGACTTAGCTTGTTTCTATCATCTCCTTTCGGCTACTGTGATTGCTCCAAATATTTTATTTATTGCCGGCGTTATAATGCACATGTAAATACAATTAGCTAAATTATATACAATATACAATTTTTCTCGTCGCAGGTTAAGCTACGTAACACGGACAAAAAATGCAGAAGGGAGCAATCACAGTAGTAATGGGAGTAAAAACGTAGAAAAAAATTGCAAAGTAATAAATATGTTTTTCTTTAGGATCAAGGTCAACGATCACAGACACTGCCTGCTTCATCAGGAGAAAAGAAGGACGAGCCCAAAAAGCGAGGCTTTTTTACACTAAAAAAGAAATAAGAGGATAGAATAGATTTTCTTAGATTTTAAAACTATAATAATAATTTTTTTGTTAAGATAGATCATAACTGTGTAAAAAAGTATATTATACTTAATATATAATCTTGTGGCTACGCTCATGCTACAACATAAATAATACATAATATTAAACTATTATGTAGTTTCCATCTACTCTGTATCTATTATATATTGTGTAAAACAAAAAAATATCTTGTCCACTTTGCCTTGAATTTTAACTTAATTATATATTTTATTTCTTTGTTTTTTTGCCAAATTTTTCTTCTGACGTGAACAAGCTTGGTTCTAGAATAAATTTTAATTGTTAAGTTGTTGTTTGCTTACAAAAATGTACGATTTTATTCAAAGAGAAAGTGACCCAGTGATCAGAGAGAACTTTTAAGAAAAATTGTTGTACCTTTTTATTTTATATGAAAAGGCAAGAATAATTATTTATTTAGCTTCACAATTATTTTAGAAAAGTATTATTTTACTTTCACTTGTTTAATACCGCAAACAGTTTACAAAAAAATAATGATCATGTGTAAAAAATATTGCTTTGTATCCTCATCTATAATACCACTGCCTCATTTACTAAGTGTTATATAATCCATCTGAAAAAATATATGAACAACGGAAGCATTTTAACTGCTCTCTTTTTAAGAAAAATGACGAGATATATAGATAACACATTTTAAAGACCTCCTTAAAAAAGCAAAAACTGCCATTAGTACATTACATTAATAAGTACTATATGTACCATTATTAATTATTATTATTATACGTGTATATTATTGGATTAAGCACATTTTGTGTAAATACACCGAAAAAAACCAACACAATAATTAATGTTCAGATCTTTATTATTACCATTTTTATTAATGATAGTAATGGTCTGTGGCTTATTATCATCAAAAAGTGTTCCATTTTATGTCAACTATGTGTGTAGTTAGAGAAGGTACGTACATTATATTATATGTTGGTTGTTATCTGATTGTGTGCAAAAAGCTATATACAAAAAGCTCCAGCTACAGTAAGCACTGCAACTAATAATAATTCTATAATTGTTATCTATTGTACGTATCGTGTTGGTCAGTATAATTATTTTACTAAAGAATTATAATTAGATTGATTTTTTTCTTCATTACTTACACCTACACACGGTTTTTCGTGGCTTTCAGTAGATTCATTATTATTGTATGAATTATATTTGCAACTTTTAACACCTTTTTGTTCGTTTAGCATCATATTTTATTACTATATTATTACATTACATATTTTAAACAAAAGAGAACAATTATTTTTGAGCGTGTGTAGTAGTCAGAAATATAGTTTTCATTTTCACTTTTAAATTTATAAATATATAACTTCAGGTAGAGCAGCATAGCGTGTGTGGTGTGGTGCATATATATTTGGTAGCTGAAAATTGTTACTATTATTATTATTCCTACTTATAAAATGCTATTTTATATAGCAAAAAAAACTGCAGCAGACATACGCTGGAAAAATAGGCAGATTATAATGATAAATGCAAAAAGGTTGATGATTACATGATAATATTAATAACGCGCATAATAATTATTGCATCTTCTTAAACTTCAGCTATGTGTATAAAAACTATATTAATTGTTCTATAGAAATTTTACTTATTGATGATGACTAAGGAAAGACTTTGCTACTACAACTATTACTACTACTGTTATATATAACTTTTTTTTAAATTTTAAGGTTCCTTGTTAAATGAAACATAAAAAATAATGAACGTGCTTTTTTCATCATAATAAGATCACTTGAATAGAAAAAAAATGAATTCAATGATCTTCCATGTTATAAAAATTATTATGATGAAAAATAATATTTGTAGCAAGGTTTCATTACAAAAGAAAAATTTTGCAAAAAAAAACATTTATAGAAAAAATTTGCCATTCTTACATTTACATAAAAAACATTGTGAAAAATATAGACATGATTGATAGTGTCTCAAAATCAAATACATATTATCAATTCATCAAAAAATTTGTTAGGTAACACAACAGTTGCCTTAAAAAGGCTCATTGTTATATTGACACCGATCTGCAAGTCAGTCACTGTTCAGTTTAATGAAAAATGAAGTTTTTAAAAATATCCAGTAATATTTATAAAAAAAAATATCTTGGAAAGTAATACATCATACCACATTATTTATGACAAGGGAAATATGAGAAAAACTAACTGTCTTTGCCTACAACAACTTAACAATAAATAATAATAAACAAATAGTTTTTACCAGATAATTTGTATATGTTATTGTGTAACAAATACTCTTTGAGAGAAAGTGGAAAAATAATATGCTAAAAAAATAATAAAAAAGGTTCAATTAGCAATGTAGCGTTACATTCATAGATACCATGAAATTCCTTCACCCTATAATATTCCTGAAGGGATGGATGATATCCGGTGTGGATTGTATAAAAAAAAGTTTTGACAGAAAACATAGCTGGTTAACTGTTAGCCATTAAGTAAAACAAGTAGTTATAGATTTCTCACTATAATTATTATTACAGTTATTTGGTGATGCAATGATTTACTTGAAACAAAGAAGACGACAAACCAATATATTATAATAGTCAGTCAGACAGTTTTTTCTCACTGCACCACCGCGGCCAGCTCTATGAAATAAATATATAATAATAAGTACTACTATGCTTTTTGTAAAAATGCACAACAAAAAATCATTGTAGACAGCAATTAATTTAACAGCAACAACAGTTTCTGCCTATTACATTGACTGCCCTCAAATTAACAAAGTTAACATGAAAATGTCAATGTTAACGAATAAGACATTTATGACATCAATTAAATAATACATACATATTAATGTACTCTATACCCACCAGATCATTTTTAAATTGGGAAAAAAATCTGTTACAAATACTATTATTAGTAAAATATCATCATGGAATAATAAAAGGTGTTAAATAACTTTGTACATCATGTAATCTTGTTCTCAATAATAATATATAGAGGTTTTAAAACGGTTGGTCAAAAAAAGAAAATTTGTTGGCAGAGCAGTTTTTACATATATTATAAATTTATTTAAAAACAAGATGGAAATATGCTTAGTCTCAGGCTCGATAAAATTCTACACACATACAACAACACACAACTCGTTATTATTATCAATAATAATTTGACTTAACATAAAAAAGATATAACCATCAGGAGGATTTTCCAGGTTTAAAGTCTTGTATGATATTTGATAATTCACAGTTATCAATAATCTATCGCCTTCGATTACCATTTACCAAAAGTCTGCTTGTCAATATTCCAATTTATATAAATAATAACACAAAAAAGAAGCGTAATTATTTGCAGTAACTACAATCTTCTATTGTGAAAAACAAAACTTTCTATAAAAAAAATTTGCATCATTATATAAAGAAAGGTGAACAAAGCTTGGAAATTTTGGACGAGAAACTACAAAAAAAAATAATATTTGAAATATTAAAAAAAGTTGTGCTACAACCGGAAGTTACCTTGTAAGGAATGTCAAAGAACGAAAGATAAAAAAATGAAAAAAACCTTATTTGCTTTGCGATGAGCAAAACTTTTAAGAATAATTTAATACTACTTTATTGAATAAATTTAATAATAAACCTACCTATATTAGCTTTGTAAAGGTGTAACATTATTAGCCGTATACACGTAAACACATATATAAAAAATTCAATAGTCATTTCTGGTTCTTGGCAATTTTATATAGCATTTTAATATATTTATTACATTATTACAAACTTACCTAAAAAACAACCTACAAAATTTTAATTATAACAAATATAATGATACTGTGTAGCTAGCTACGTAGAAAGAAAATGGGGAAAAAAATAACCGAGAGAAAAACTTTATTGCGGGGTAAAATGAATCATAAGTAAAAAAAATTATGTAATGATATAGTTTAGTGTTCTATAGTTAAGATTAGCGCTGCTCTGCTATTAAAAAAAACTGCAATATGAAAACATTTTTAAAAAACCATGTTTGCATTTAAATTGTCTTTTAAAACAAGTTTTAAGCTATCTGTGTGAAAGATTTGTCACGTTATTACATTGGGAAAAAACCAAAAAATGAAAGATATGTCTGTAGTGTGCTTTGCATGAGTCTGATCATGATGGAAAACGTATAGAGAAGAAAAAAATGATTGTTAAAATGTTAATTGCTTGAAAGGTTTATTACTACTAATTAACTATATTATTATCTATATGAAAAATCATCATACAACGTAACAACTGTATGAGAGAAAACTACTATAATTATTATAATAATACATTTATGACCTTTAAAAATATAAAGCATGCTTTTTAGATTTTATTACAAAATACAGCAAAAAACCCGATTCCTCTCACTGTGTCTAATAATATATTATATTACATTTACAACAAGTAGTCTGTAGAATTATTATTATTATTATGTGTGTATGTATGTTGTATGTAATTAATGGTACATTTTATGGTTTGTAATTTGTCTTGATATAAAAAATAATTACTACAAAAGTTGTGTCATTTGGACATTATTGTTATAATGAAGGCATTTCTTTAACTGTATGATTGAGTAATTATGATAATGGTGAAAAGCATTTTCTGTAGCGGTCTATATAATGAATCTAAAAGCTGAAATAAACTGTTACGCCTTTTATTTACTAAAAATACTCATCAGGTGTGTGTTTTCTGTGTTTTCAACTAATTATCATCGATAATCAAAACATTGTTTGTGAATAGGAGTGATTATATTGGATAACGTATTGTAATTAAATCAACAGCTTCATTTAACCATAACCAATCTTAAATATTGAAATTGAGTTTTTTCTGGTTTACATCTAACAATGGCAATTCATTTGAAGGAAAAACTTAATATGACTCATTCCACGGAATTTGTAGATTATAATAATTGCCGCAAATCATTGTCTATTTCTTTTCTTGGAATGTACAGAGGCAAGCTTATTTCACGATTCAAGTTTAATTCTTAGCTTTTATTTATCATTTTGCCTATGTTAAGGTTGATTATTAGGATCATTTACAATGTGTCGTTTCTCAGGTTCTACGTTTTTCATTACGTTCTGCTCTATTTATTGTATTCATTACCTATTAATTGCATTTGTTGACTCCGTACGTATCGTCGAAGATAAATACTTCTGGAACTCATCCGACACTCGCAGATATCCTTGGTTAAAGATTTGCAATGATCATGGGCAATATGAGATTCAGCCAGGAACCTGGTGTTCTAAAGGTGTTCATTTTCCAAATGGATTTACTCCAGAATGCATTTGTCCCTTTGGATTGTAAGGCTGTAAGGAACTTTTGTTGAAGTTTACACAAAAATTGTTCTCATTGGTCATAATTTACAAATATGCGAAAATTTTATTTGGAAAGGTGGATCTTGAAAAGCAAGGTTTGCAAGATGCAAACCCACTTTATTTTGGGAGATGGTCGACACAATATATGCTACAAAGTTGACTATAAGGTATAAAAATTCACAAATCAGCATAATAAATATCCTATTGCGCAAACGACTTTTGGAGAAAGCAGCTCTACATTAGTCATGAGCCAAAATATGCTTTCACTTTAGCCAATATACATATATTTTTTGGTTGTAGGTTGAATCTTTAATTTTCTTGGGAGACCCAGATAATGTGTTTGCATCCAAAGCTTATGTGGCCCCAATTCAGTTAAATGTCTTTTTTGAAATACCTCTCAACGGATCTTTCACTCCACTGCTTGATCTGGAGAAGCCACTCATTATTCACATGTTTCCCATAAACAATCGGTCTATTGAGACAGAGGATGGCTACTGCTTTCCTCTAAACCAGCCAAATCCGTCCAATGTTCCTGTCCACATTTGGAGCTCAGCCTTGGGTCCATCACGATTTAGAATTGTGGACAAATGCTCAGATCCATTGAACTTTGGTTTTGACGACCTCATAGCACCCAACATGGTATTTGTCCGTAAGTAAAAATTTCTATGCTGCTGTGAGAGTGGAATAAATATATAGGACATTTACTAAAAAGGAAGAGATTAAATTATGTCTATATAGAGCTTTGCAGATTTTCCTTTCTAGAGGGAGATTGTAGAGATGCGATAGTAGTAGAGGAAGAGGATGATGGCATTTGCTTGACTTCCGCTCTAGATTCATAATGAAAGTAGCTGAGAGGGAAGAGGGTCGGATTATGCAAAGTGGGCATAAATAAGTGTGCTCGCTATAATAAATACAGTGTATATTATGAGCATGCATTAAAACCGGAGATTTTTCTTTTTCCACACAGGCTCTAATCTGATTGTTAGTCCAAACGTTCCTAAACCTCGTCAGTGTAATTCTAGTCAGATTGAAAGATGTAATAAATTCACAACAACGGTTAGACCGCCACAATACCATACTCCCAGATATCAAAAAGTTTATTATGATATGGCTAAAATAACTCCAGAAGACGTGGAGAAAGCAAAACTTGCAGAATCAAAGCAAGCATTCTTTCACTCTGTGGAAGTGATTACACCAAAAGAAGGCAACTTTACACAATTCTTCACTGAGGATGAGAAAGATGTGGAACTACCCATTATGATCGGTACCAAGATGTATAAAGAGTTGCTTGACCACTCTAGTCGTGAAACGGAAGCAATTCAAGGGGCATCACGGTCATCGGAAGAGCATGATGGGAAGCAAGTACATAGCAGAAGTGGTCACCTGGAAAGCGATGAACTTTTTAAGGATATAATGGAAGATGTTGTAAAAAAGGATACATTTGTTCGGCAAAACATCTTGCAGCAATTACACAAGCAAAATAAAAATGACTTACCAGATCAACAATCAAATGATAACGACGAAATATCCATGAACGAGAAAACATCAGGAGAAAGTTCTTCAGTGTCAGAATCTGAAGAACAACTCAGTCAGTCAACAGCATCAAGTGAAGGAGAAAATGCGCCTGTAAACCGGAAGAGAAGCATTGATTTTTCTCACATATCCGGTTTACCTCAATACCAACTTGATGATAACGTTGCATGGCTAAATCAGCTAAACGAAAAAGCTAGAAAACAACAACGAAGAAATAATGACCCAACCTGGGGATACTCATCAGTCGAAAAAGATCCCTCTGGAGTGTGCACAGGTCTTACAATTCCCCCATCAAACTGCCCTAAATCAACCATGTCAAAAGTACCTTTCTCCAACCAACCAAACGGCGCTGCTACAAGCTCGCTAATGGATATACAGAGGACAGATGGGTCCACATTTTTAAAAGATTTACTGCAAAATTTTGATAATAATATTGCACTTGATGATGATTTAAGGCACGTAACATCATTTGCTGAGAAATGTGCTGAGCTTTTTCAAAAGCATTGCAGCATTCCTGACTCTATCTTTCCAACAACAAGCTTGAAGATTGCAATACGGACCATGTTGGCTCAAGTTAGCTTGAAAGACTTGAAATCATTTTCGACAAGAGTCTTTCCATCCAAGGAACTTTCTTTGAATAAAACAAAGACCATATTAGATAATTGCTCTAAAGAAACAGGCACAATTAGGTTTCTTTTTAAAGAAAAGTGTCCATTGAAGGTAATTATATACATTTCATATAAATTTTCTTGTTAATTATTTGTGTGACCTGACTGTGATATCACTATTAAATTAATTATTTTTAAAGGTTTCATGCACACGGTACTCTATAAGCCCAGAGGCTGCAGTGAAAGTCATTACATTTTCCAGATCCGAACGCCCGTCTTCGCATCACAGGAGTATTTTGTCATCAACACTTACCACATTGATCCGCTTGCTGGAAATAATGTGTCAAAATAATTGGCAAGCTAACGAAGGATTTCATATACTCAAAAATGCGCTGTCAAAACTTGGTCGTTTAATTTTAAAATACCATAGGTAATGTTCATGCAGACATTTTGGCCATTATTACAGACATGCGAATGTAAGTTCCTAGAAAATAAAAATTCATTTCCTGATAATTATTGCAGCTCATCATCAATAACACCAGGATTATCAAATTTTACTGAGCAGGACGTTCAGTCTTTCTTGAAGGTATCAAATCCTCCTGCATATTTTATGCTCCTGGATAAATGTATTTCAGCAGGTGAAACCATATCGGAAAATAGAGGCATTCCTTCCTCTTTACTACTCCATTATTCTGCTCCGACGGGAGAGGGATTTCACAAACGAAATAGAAAAATGTACGTATTGTGTCCCATTATTGTATAATATTATTTTCTTTCCTCTAAAACACACACTCTTACCTCCTCATCCATTCCTACTTTCTCTCTGCATAAACACGCAAACTGTAAATAATCTTGATCCATTCAAAAGTTGAAATATATGAATGCTTACGGGAAATTGCCTGTCACTTTTAATGAATTTTTATGCTCTTTCAAAATGCAGTAGAGAAAAACGAAGCAGCAACACTGACACTACCGAGGAACGTGTACCTGCCCCACAGAGGATTTTTGATGGGGCTGCAATATGCATGAATTCCTATTGGGATGGCGTCAACAAAGACAACAAAGATTGCAATCCTATTCCTACACCTATTCTCACCGATTAGAGGATTATACACATGGACAGAACTGGTATAATATATAGCAGCAGCAAAGCAGGAGCAACAACAACCGAAAGTAAAATTTCTAGCCAGCAAGTGAATTCAAGTTGAAGTGAAGGGAATGGGAATTGAAGGTGTTGTTGTAATGGATTAGTATAATACGCGTATCAATATGAATAGAAAAGTTCTTAGGCATGAACAATATCACCATAATATGTACGCTCTTTTTATCTTTGTTACTCCTCCTGCTATACAGTATGGATGGTTTCCGTTGTTGTTCCCGTTTGTTTATAATGTATCGGTGAAAATAAATAATATTTCTCCATATATAAACGATACCATTTGCAAAGAGGCATATTTCGTTTTATGGTCGATTCTCCTTGCCTGAATTCAAGTGTCCATACTTACAACTTATATAGAATATTATACAGCTTTTACACAGTATGATGATGAGTATCTATCCATAACTTGCATAAGCGTGTGTGCAAAATGGTCGATGTTCGTCCTTTCCCTTTTGTTCTCAAATAGCCAAGATAGTAAGCTTCACAGAGCAGATATGTCGTAACGTAATGACCAAAAGAGACTCTATGAGAACTTATATAAAAATAGTTGAGTGGACGGAACCTAACGATGAGAGTGTATATACATTAGTAAAAGTTCTTATGTTGGATTGGAAGTTCTTCCTCCTCCTATATTTCATATTGCTCAGAGTTCATTATTTAATAAACATTTT
>JAHZMV010004695.1:0-14173 GCA_027743765.1 Coecobrya sp. COE2 | reverse complement strand
GGTACCTGAGGTAATTTATAAGCCGGGCATGAATACATATCCCCCACCCACTCAGGCACGGTCTGGTTATAAATGATGTTTGATAGGCGAAAACGGCCCGTATGCTTTATTTAAGCGACAAAATTGATCGGCGAAACTTCTACGTTGGCCATTTTGACACGACTGGTCCACATGCTACGCGTCGCATGCTGATAGCTACTTTTTGACGCGTGTGTAGCACAGCCCCCGATTACTTCCCGTAGTTGTTTCGTATGAGATTCGCTCGCTACCGTATCATATTCCGAATACTATTCGAACGCTACAATTAAATAAATGCGGAATAAATTCACACCACAATGGTAGGTTAGTTAAAACATTTAGTTTATTTAATTTATGTATTAAGTAGAGGAATACAAATATACGAATTTTTATATGGTAGGTGAACATACTCACATAACACATCATTATAACTTAATTTATAATTGTACATGGCAGACAGCTTTTTAACAAAAAATATATTAAACAATGAACTATCTATTGGATACTCTTTAACAGGTAGTTTAACGGTGTATTCACAAAGCGAATAAACTGAATCGCCATTGTAGTTAATTAGAAGCACAATTTTCATCGATTTCAACAAGAGACAATTGTTTCCTTTTTTACACGATAACTTATTTCTGGGAACGCAACTAACATTTTCTTCAAATTCCAAAGTTTCATATTCCTTTAACCTTTTATATGCTTGTTCTAAATATAAATTCTTAGCTCGGATAATTCTTTTAATAAATTGCATAAAATTTTCATACACAAAACAGCTAGCATTATCTAAATTCCCAAATTTGATTCCATCGTCAGCTAAATGAATTAAATTGTGCGTGTTGTAGGTAACAAATTCTACACCATAAATACTTTCTGCGCCCTTTACAAAATCGATGAGACATCGTTTTGCCATTTTGTTCCAACATTTGTCATTTGCTTTATCAGATAATAGGATAAACATTGCGATATGTAGCAACAAAAAGTGACGAACTCTCTTCTTATCTAAAATGTCATTAACAGCGGGAAACCCGGTGTATAACAATAGAGTTCTAAACTCAGTGCCTTTAAAATGATCTATCTCGTTAAGTCTACGTGGCCTCCGTTGAAATTTATTGGGCAAATAAGAGCGAAAATGAATTAACCTTGACGACATACGGTTTGTATCTACAGCTTTAATTCTATGAGGTAACCGTCCCTTAACCCACATTCGAAAAAGTTTACGAACAACGCCAAGACAAACAAGATGAAGGTAGTCTAATGGAAATTGACTAATCATATCTATATCAAGTTCTTCAATTAAACTTGTACCAGTATGGTGAGACTCGTCATTTTTTAAACGAAATGTTTGGTTCGTACGTAAGGCGGTTTCACTAAAAGGATAAACTACACGGCCAGCCCAACTTCCGTCTTGCTCACACCTCTCACAACCGTGATAGCTATTGTGATTTTTAACTTGTTTTAACAATGACCGTGCTGGAGCATCGGCAAGAAACTTAGAAACTTGAAAAGAATAAAGCTTATTGTTAACAGTAATGCCATCAGTTTCAAGCAATTTACATTCTTCGATTAATTTTTGCAAAAATAAAAGATCGCTGGGCTTATTTTCTGCGTAAAATAGACCAATTACAAACGGTTTTTGACATACCGATTGATCAATAACCCCCAGAATAGGCCAAAACTGCTTGTTTGTAGATTTTGTAACGGGCACCCCATCAATCCCTACGCTTAACGAAATGATTTGATTTTCCATTAATTTTTGAAGATTATTAATATTCGGAAGCTTTACCGGTATATATCCTAATTTAATATGTTTCTGTATAACATCTGATAAGCTAAAATAAACACACATTCCTGAGCTACAGCTATATTTGACAACGTGTGTGGGCGTTTTCAGTAATGTACGTGGATCTTTTGGGATGTCTTCATACCTGAACTTATGATGCATGTATTTTAAAAGATCTTTTAACGCATAATGTGTAATATTGTGGCGCAAAGCCCATTTTCTCAAGAACGTCTTTAAATCAATAGTGCTTAAATCTACAGACTCAAATTCGTTCGTATCTGATTCCTCACTTATACTAGATACACTAAAATTATCAGATTCAATATCACTTCCTAATTCTAAATCTAATCTAGCGTCAACATTATTGTCATCTACTTGATTCTTTGCCTCCTCTTCAAGATAATTTACATTAACAGTTTTGGTTTCATTATTACGTATAAAATTAAGGGCGGATTGTATTTTGTTCAGTTTATGACGTCGTTTTGTCCTTCCTGATTGGGAACTGCTGGTTGACATTGCTTCATCCGTCGTCGTTCCCGTCCACCGTATCTGTCAGCAGTGTTCTTGATCCAGGTCTTAATGGAAGTAGTTATTTCTTTGTTATTGGCGTCCTCTCCTCCTTTGTTTGCTCGAACACATTCTGCAACATGAATGTTTACTATATTAAAATTATTTAACTGAAATAAATTTTAATTTGTAAAATATTCTTTGATTTAACATACCAAAAAGAGTTGTTAAAATAGCAGAACCCTTTAGACCAGCCTTTGCCTTTTTTCCTTTACCAGAGTAACTAAGTTGTAAAGCTACATCATGTGAAATAACTTCATTAACAGTCCTGTGGGTAATATCATTCAGGTCTTTTCCTCCGATCACCGAAAGTTTCTTGATCTGGAAAGCATGTTAAGAAGCCATTTCAAGTTCAGAGGACTTGATTACTAAGAATTTATAATATGTTAGGTTAGTTTGTTGAGCTGAATGCAATACCAATTTCACGTTGTTGTCTGGTTGGCTGATCCAAGCGTTTAAATGTTGAAATTCGTCCAGGCTTTTGACTGGCAGATCAAATTCGATTCCAGTATCAGCAGGAAGGGAGTTAGGGCAGGACCTGCGGAGCACTTCTTCCAAATGCGACGAAATATCAACCAATTTTTTCACCACGTATTCTTGGAATCCTATTTTAAATCAAATGAATAGTTCATGCCGGAATTTTCAAGTATACGAAACTAATTTGTAATTCAAATGATCATAGATTCTACACTTACGGGATTGCTCGGTTCGTAGATTCTGCAATTCTGTTTGAATGGTGTCAAGGGTCAAGTTCTTTGGAGGTGGCTGAGTTACCGATGTGCGTTTAATTGATGTCAAAAAGTTGGGTGTACGTCTGCTGGCATCAACTCCTGGAATAAATTATTTTTAAGTGATTTGGTTCAACCATACATTTATTTCATATACAAAATTCACGCAACTATTGCTTATGTACCATTTAATTGACTCCTTAACTCTTGACTGTCACCTTCCCCTCCTTGTTGGTTGAGTTCCAAAAAAGGAGTCCCCGGTGGAGGTAAATGTATTTGTGATCCGTTAACACTGTCAGATTCCGAGGAGGAGGAGGAGTCATCTAGTGATAAGCTTCTAGCTGGCGAAGGAGTGGGTCGTGTTCTTTTTGGAGAGATGACCTTTGATTCGCTTTTGTTAATGCGCCTCTTCCTTAGTTGTCTGAATTTAAAATTCGGAGTTTCGACTTCTGATGTGTCAACATTGGATGTTAGTTCAGCTCGCTGTGCCTTTTTTCTGGCTAACTCGTAGTTATCTGTTATCACGGTAAATCAACAATTAAAAATTACATTAGTGAGCACTGGGCTTCTATATATAAAACAAGACTCCTTGTATTTAATTTAATTTTAAATGACTTTTTAAATGTACTTGCCAGATGAAGATAAAACACGGCACTTATACTCAGTCCAAGTAACACTTTTGGTAATGATGGGATTGGCATGGGAGGTGATTAGTTTTCTCAGTTTAGTACCAGGAGCAGCGGGATAATAGCAAGATTCCTTGCTTGTCAACCAAGTAGTGGAAATTATTTCTACTGCCTCCTCCTCTGGAAATTCCACAATTGAAAAATTCATTTTGTCCTGTGTGTAACTTGTATTAGTAACTGTCGGGGGTTTACTCTTTAATTGTCGGGGGAGTCAAACTTTAATTGATAGATTAATTACTTTTATGGAAATAATTGTTAGTAATTAAATGGGTAGGTATATTTTACTGCAGTTGTTTATTTTGAAGTAAGCATTCCCCCGGCACTACATTTGTGAATGCGAGCAGCTCAGCTCACCGCCTGTTCCGTGTTATCTCGCGCCCAAATGACCGGCAAACACAACGAGAGATTATCCATGCTTCTCGCAGCCTTGTAGCATGCGGAAAGCATACTTTTCTTTTGTTACCGAAAGCATGTAATTCTAAAGAAAATTATTTTGGCTATAAATGGGTGGGGATTGCGATACGCGTAGTACGATTTACATTGCCAGAACGATGCCGGCTGTGTCGCTTCAGAACCGAGTGATTGTAGCTTTTCAATGTTCATTGGGTCCAAGCTGCCTCAACCCTCCCCGTATGAAAAATAATATAATATTATATATCCTCGCTTCCCTCTGCTGGGTCTATCATCAACAGAGAAAAATGCATTACATTCTCCATATTGCTTCTGTCTAAATATATTTTATTTCTCAGGATAAATTCAGAAATTGCATACACAGCGCAGCAGTAAGCATCGCGTATTTCAAGTCTCATCATAAATAACTCTGCATAAAATAATAATTTCTGTACGTATTTTTAACTTATTTTTTCCATATTTTTCCACAAAAGTCCATAAGGTTATATGTATTTATATACATAATAGCTCTTATTCATAGCCAGTATATCTATTTTACTTAATATTTTTCAATTGAGATGTAATTCTTTCTCGTCTTGAAATCCAGCCAAATCGTGCCGTGCCATCTCTCTATGCATATCAGTCAATTTGGCTCTATAAAGCTGCTGTGCTACTGCTGCTCTGTTTGTGTTCTCCATGTGTGCTGTTATTTCTTCACATTTCATTTTTATTGCTTTATTTTGTAAGTTGATATTGATGACTTTATATTACTCTTCTTGCCTGCTTTATAGTTTCTCATCTCGTTTCGCCATAATAAAAACATATACCTATTATGAACTGCTGCTGCAGAATGAGAAGAGAGACTTCTCTCAACTCAGAGAGATGAGCTTAGAGGCAGACATAGTGCAGAACCACCCGCGACTCTCACAAAGACACGCATCAAATCACACATCATCTGTATGATCTTCGTCGTCACAGGACACAAAGTCATGTTTCATGTCACGTTGCTACAAAAAAAAGTTCCACTACTACCGCTACCATTCCCTCAACAAAAGTAAAAACGAAAAAGTCGTCGTACTGGCAGATGTTTCCATGCTGCCGTTTTTGTTGCGCTTTCCTCCTCTGCTATGTAATATCTCCTCTAAGAGCACATTACGTAACATGCTTCGTTTCTAGAGGGCATGTCAAGGTAAACGAATTTGTGCAAGTAGCGAACACCGAACAAATTGCAAAAAAAATATCCATTTTTTAATAAAGTGAAAGACAAACAAAACTCACAAGGAATCCTCTAAAGTTAGCCAGGTATGTATAATAGAAGGAGACACAAATCATTTTGAGTTCATGAGTGTGTCCCACTAATTCGCAGTCTGTAGTCTAGTAAGTACACGTTTTGTTTGGCATACTACTTCCCTCGTTCCACCTACTGCGCTCTCATCGCGAGAAAAGACAAATAGGATTTGTAACGGTAATGTGAACACGATACGATACACGATTGGAAATCCAAAGGGACAAATGATGTGATCCATCTCAAGAGAGAGAAAGAAAGAAATGAACTATTTTCCTGTTTTCTTTTTCCAAGAAGACGTGTGGCTCAAGGAAATAAAAGACCAAATGGCATCTGTGCAGTTTTGTGCACGGGTGCAGGTGACAAGAATCTTGATCTTTAAAGAGAGAGGAAAAACACGTATGTAAAAAGGTACGTGCGCTATACTGCCATTGTCCTGATAATTGCTGCTATAAATTACTACGAAAAACTACATATAAACAGGGCAAATATAAACTGTTTTATGAAGGTATATTCCATTCATTCATCTTTTTTAAACGCATCTGCAGCCAATTTATTTGGCATGAAATATAAAAGCGATTTGAAGGCAGAGTAAGCTCTTTACCATTCTATTTATTTGGTTTTGATTTCATTTTAGTAATTTTTTTCATGGGACAAGACGGTTAAGCCTCCGAGCTTTTTTATATTCTTTTTCACGCTAGAAACACGGCAATAATCATAAAAATGTAAACTGGGTTCAAAGCACAAACACCGCATGTACTTCCCCCCGTCTGGCATTGTATTATAGGTATTCTGATGACTACGACGATATGACGATGATGATGCTGCTTGCACGCTGCATATTTTTTTATACTTGAGGCATGGCGAATCCTTTTTCCTTGGAATTTTGCGATGCTTATCGTCATATTCTTGCTTTTGGCTTTGCTCAGAGAAAAACTGATTATTATTATGACTACGCTTTATTTTACGATGGAATCAAATCCATCCTCATCATCATCTCTTGTTCATCATCACCACGTTCATAAAGAACGGAACGCGAGAGAAAAGACAAAGACATGCAAAAATTCAAAATGCAAAAAGGGGAGCTCAAGAAGAAAAAAGTATAATAATAATAAAATGAATGAAAGGATAAAAACACGAATACAAAAAAGGAATGAGAGGAGAAGACGACTAGCCATCATCATAATCATTGCAATGGCATAGCACGGCATGATGGCAAATAAGAATGTAGCTCTTCTGACTTTTCAAGAGACGATGAGACAAAGATCGCTTTGTGTGGAGTAGAATGAGAAGATAGATTATAATGATGATAGTATGCAAGCAGGTTTCTTCTTCTTCTTCTTCACACTGTCTGTGTGCGAACTGTGAGCGCTATATAGCTTCAACTTTCAAAGTGAGCGACTCTTCTTTCTTTTAATTTGAATGAAATTGAAAAGGAGATGAAGGAGTTCCAGGGAAGAACAATAGGCAATGATAAGAAAAGAGGAGGATGAAATGGATGGTGATGATGACAAATCGATATTTTATTATTATTATTCTGCACATTGATGAGCATCCGAAGAGGCTTTCTTTGAAAAAAAGCTTACATAACCATGTACCTTACCTAGTACACCTGCTGTCAGGCTTAAAAACTGGAAAGGAAAATGGTACAAAGCCTCTATAGTCCTTTGTGCTTTTTAACCTGTTTCTTTTTGAATTCGAGAGTTGTAAGTTTGGATGAATGGAAATGACGTGTGCGCTAGGATAAATAAATATAATATATAGAGAGATAATACGTTATAATGTTGACTATGAATGCCTAATTTTCTACAAATTCAGAAATACATTTTATTACGTGATATTTATCAAGTCAAGTGGGTGTACGTCAAAGTTGAATTTGAAGTAATCATCACTATTGGAACAGATGAGATCCAACAAAATTGGTGACACATTTGAGAATTTGCAATTACCTTTGATGAATTTTAATTATTTGCACCAAATGAAAGTGCTCATTTCTCATCTCCACTATAATTATTACCGCCATCAGCGTCATTACATAAGCATCTTGTAATAAAACAAATGGTAATGCCACCCGTTCCCCGATGGCGAGCAACATCTTTTTGTCTTGTTTGATTACAGAAATTACACTGCATATAGATAGGTATAAGCATGTTCCTGTATCCATAATAATGTGGATATTGTCTTGATGATGATGAATTGGTGGAATGGTACAATGAAAACATGAAAATCCCCTAATGGCCAAGTTGAAGTCAGTTGCAAAAACAAAAGGAAAATTTAGTAGGACATTTTCTTGCATTCCCGTGTACCTTGCTAACAATCCACTTATTATATATAACTTATTATATATACTGTTATGCTGCTAGCGAAGGAAACAAAAATTGTTTACAATTCCAGGCACATTTTCCAAATAAAATATGTTTCTGTGCTGCTGCTGCTGCTGCTGTTGATTTCTTCGTGAGTGTGGACGAGGGAAAACTATGTTGTGTAACATTATTGTTGTTGTAAGGCGAGTGAAGTGCAGAGACTTGATTCATTCTGGAAATGATGATGGAACATTGGAATGGAAATGGAAGCGAATGAAACGCTTTAACAAAATGAGAGAAGAAGACCAAGAAGAAGGGCAGCATAAGACGTGATGATGAGGACCGAGTCTAGGCACGAACGCGGCAGATGAAGGAACTGATTTTCCTTGTTTTTTTTCTTCAACTTATGTATGTTCTACACAACTACATTGTTTGCTGTTATATGTACGCTTCTTCTTTTTACTAATAAAGTAGCTCTATCAAAATCCACGCATTTTCCAACCCTGATAGCTGCTGGAGAAAACAAGCAGAACCGAAAACGACGACATGCTATACTTTCTCTACCAGCATTATTTGTAAAATTGGTACGTGTACAAGGAAATAAGCGATGAATCTCCCGTCTCGTTTGCTCGACAAGTCGGCAAACAAGACAACTGCTTGAGAGAGTTTGAGTTGCTTTCAGTTCTCTTCCTCCAAGTTTGAGATGGAGGAGTGTGTTTTTGCATTCAATCGAATAATGAGAAACAATAAAGTTTGCCGTTGTGCTTCTGCTCCTTATCCTTATTCTCGCCTCAATCCTCTTCTTGTCTGCTTGTTTGTGTGTGCGTGTGTATTTGTCGTTCATTGCTGCTTCTCTGTTATATGGCTGTTGTTGCTTTTTCCAAGTTTTACAAGTCCGTTGTTTTCAGTCGAGGGGAAAAACTTGTTTTTTTTCCTGTAAGTTCTATTTGGGTAAATAACTAGACCAACCGTCACCATTTGAATTTGCCATTGCTGCTGCTAAAGCAGAAAAAAACGAATCCAAATATTGGAAATTCGAGGATACGCTCGGAAAGTTTTCTGTTTAAAAAATAGACATTTCGAGAGTGGTTCGCAGAGAACGTCCGGAGAAAAAAATCAAAATCCGTGACGGTGGAAGTTGGAATAGGAAACGAGAATTGAAGTTTGGAACGGGATATGATGGAACGGGGATGGTCATAAAATGCGAAGGAACTGGAATTTGTTAGAATTATTGGAACGAAATAGAAAATTGGATGAAGATATTATGAAATTTGTATATTGGCTACACGTACAACGTATTTGCATATAAATTATGATGATAACTTATGAGGAAAAATGCTGACGAATGTAAAAAAAAATATTGATTTAGCTCTTTATCTTTTCAAACTCATGAGATTTTTTTGCATGACTGACTGTACACATAAACGAGAAATGAGTTGGTAATATCTGTTTTTTACGTTCGCCCACACATTCTGCTATTTCCGATTTTGTACCCTGTTGCTTTTTCCAGTAGTAATGTTAATGTAAGTAGTTGATTTGAAATGCAGTGATTCGTGAAAGGCTATATATGAAATCAAATGTTCATATTTCTGGTACAGGTAGTAAAAACTTTCGGGTATATGGACCCGCACTACCACCACATATGAATAAAATGAATTGCTTTATAATTGGAAGAACGATTCAAAATGAAAATATGATGATGGAAGTAGCAATAAATTGCAAAAGCCGGCAGACTTTTAGAGTTTGCTTTTACATACGTTTGAAATATGTACCTGTGAAATCAAGCAAGTATGAGTTGGTAATATCTGTTTTTTACGTTCGCCCACACATTCTGCTATTTCCGATTTTGTACCCTGTTGCTTTTTGCAGTAGTAATGTAAGTAGTTGATTTGAAATGCAGTGATTCGTGAAGGGCTATATATGAAATCAAATGTTGATATTTCTGGCACAGGTAGTAACAACTTTCGGGTATAATATATGGACCCGCACTACCACCACATATGAATAAAATGGATTGCTTTATAATTGGAAGAGCTATTGAAAATGAAAATATGATGATGAAAGTAGCAATAAATTGCAAAAGCCGGCAGACTTTTAGAGTTTGCTTTTACATACGTTTGAAATATGTACCTGTGAAATCAAGCAAGTGGAAGAAATAAATTGGAAACGGACTTGTTTACCTTTTCATATTTGGCAAATCACATTTTTATATCAAAGAGATTCTAATAAGATTGCTGAATTGTAAAAAAACATTTACATAATATTTTTAACAAAAAAGTTGGTGCTTGACTAGAATTATCCAGGAAGATTCTGGTTGGAGTTGAGATCAAAAGTAGAATTTCAAATATTCCATAACTTCTTTTTATCCAGCAATGTTCTGGCTTTTAGTAAAGAAAATCTTGTCTCTTGTTAATATATTGCAAGTAAAGTTCATTATAAATCTGGGTTAAGCCAACTGACTAGACTGACAGGTACACCTGACATTTGATACGGTTCAGTCGCTCTTGCATTGAGACAGCTTTTTCGACGCTCCGAGAAAGGAACAATGCTGAAATTCTAACGAAAATAGAAAAGACGTAGTTGACAGTTGACACTTTAATTTTGCCTTTTAGATCTATTTGATCCTTAAAACTATGTCGTTAAGCACTTAGAATTTCCAATCGCACTGACAGAAGCTTTCGTAATGCAAAATTTGCTTCCCAAAATACAAAAATAGATCCTTCAACAGACATTCACCTGTGCAGAGGGAATTTACCCCGAGTTATGTAGCATGCATGTTTGTTTTTGCACTGGAAATTAGTCTGGTTCCACTGTTGTGAACATCGCTTTTATTTTGGAACTCAAGCTCCAAGCACGAAACACCAGCCAGGAAGTCATATATAGCAGCTATGTCCAATCCACCTGACACAACGCAGTGAAAAAATCATGTTTCGGGAGTACTACGTTGACATGTCAGAATCACAAGTTTTGCGACAAGAGCCAGTGAACCACTTCACAAGACGACATCAAGAAGGTGTGTGCGGACAGCAATGTAACTTTATGTTGTTGAGTGTATATGCTTTCATATATATGTTTGTATGGCATGTCAAGTCACGTGTCAATGAGTGTATGTATGAGCCAAAGCAAGTGAAGTGAAGAGCGAGTCATGTAACATTTAAAAGGTAAGTTCCACAAAAGAAGGAGGAAAAGTAGTTGAAGACGAATCCCTTGGCATCTTGTCTGATTCCTTTTTGTTTGTTTGTGAAAGGCACTCTCTCTCTCCTCTTCCTACTAACTTTTTCTCTTTGGTTTGATACACTAGCTCAGATTCAAGAGTGAGTCAACTTGTACTTGAGCACTGGGGGACTTGTGATAGTTGTTGTCAAGTAATACATACCTACTTGAAAACTCACTATATAACTTTTTTCCTAAAATTGGAACAACATCAAAAACTATAAAAAATATCTTAAGCCTTTCTTTTTGATGACATATGCTACTATATACGCACATAAATACATGTATACATTGTAAGTTATTCCCAAACGAACAGAAGTAAAAAAAGGTATGAGGGTGATGATGGCTCTGAATAAATAGCACATGTCTGTATTTTATTGACTGGAAAAATGGGAATTCCCAAAAAATACTGACATTTGTTGATTTTCTCGAGCTCTGTGTTTACATGAATAAATATTTGCATAAAAATATCCACTTCTTGAGTAAACCCCGTTTGGAGGAAAAGTTGGAAATTGAGGTAAACAGAAAAAGGAGCAAACGTGTTTTTAAGATGTTCGTCCATCCGCTTAAACTCGCCCTCTTTCTCTCTCCTTAAATAAATATCAGCTTAAACTTTCTTTTTGAATTTTGTTTGCACATTTTCGTTAAACATATTATACATAGTATCTTACATCGGTATACCATACTTCTGCTTTTTATGGTGCTGATGATGACGCTAACGTTAATGTTGATGTCGAGATGAGATAAATGCATGTACATTATGCGTTTAGTAAACAGAGAACATGAGTTTGCATTCTGATGAATGATGACGATGATGATGAGGGACATCGTATTAAAATGTTACTGCTCCGTTGCTACTACTGCTAAGAAGAGGAAAGGATTTAACTTTGAAAATCCCCGTTTACTGCCATCATCATCGTGGTAGTGGCATGGCGGCGGCGGCAGGAGTGGGTTGTCGTCGTCGTCTTTTGTGGCGCTACCAACTTTTGGTAAACAGCCCGTGTCTAATCCGGGCTAATTAATTACAACTTTATTCAGTGGTTCGTGTACTGTTAGCAGCGAGGTTTTCTGCATGAAAATTTTGTTTGAACTTTTCTCCCATTTGCCTACTAGCCAGTCACCATATTGTTCGAAACCTTTCTCTCCCTTCATTCTATGCATTTGACTAACCATCCGTGTCCAAAATCATTTTATTTTGTAGCCAGTATGTAATTCTACCTATCAGCATGTGTGTATGAGCATGTATATGCATTTTGTGGGTTATGTGGATATACAGATTTAGGAATCAAAGGAACACGTAACAATTAAATGAAGCAGATTTTAATTGTTAGGCTACATCATCAACATGCAAAATTTAAACATGGTTTATACTTACCAGATAAAGAGCTCCAACAAACAACAAGAATATTATGAGATTATACAGTTTCTACTAAAATTCATTTCGATCCACGTTTATGTCGTACTAAATTAATACAAAACACATTCAATCACTTGTATTTGTTTACGTGTGTTCACTTATTAAACAAAGCACAGTCACAAACAAAATAAGCCCTTCAATTAATGCTCTGTCGTTGACGGTTGAGGACACTCAGGACAAAATAATATTCATTTCTCCCCCAGGTATGCCATCTCCTCGTTGATTTAATTATTGGAAGTTGTCTCCTTCATTTAGGAAGATTCCCCCAAAATATCAGCATCTGAAATTAGTCAAACAAAGAGCTATTAATCTGGATAAAAATATATGTTTATATTTTATGTATACATATATCACGTTCCTTTAAAAAATAATCTATGTTACAAGAAAACACAATCTGTTCTNTGGAAGTTGTCTCCTTCATTTAGGAAGATTCCCCCAAAATATCTGCATCTGAAATTAGTCAAACAAAGAGCTATTAATCTGGATAAAAAAATATATGTTTATATTATGTATACATATATCACGTTCCTTTAAAAATAATCTGTTTTACAAGAAAACACAATCTGTTCTTGAAGACGTATATCAAATCAACTCATTATAGCATTTCCGCAGAGAGATCCATGTAGCATGTAACCACTCCCCCACTTATGCTTTATTCCCCTGATAACATCATCATTATTTGCACCGAAACCACATTAGAAGCGCTTCAACTACGCTGTGGTTGTTTTCAAGCAACTGATGCCAAGGAGAAAAAAGGCAAGAAAACGGCCCTATGTTGAAAATTTCTTGTAAAAAGAAAGCTTTGCTTTGTTCTCCTTCTCTCTTTTCTGGAAGGACACATCAAAAACACAAATTGAATGCGTATTCATTTATTGCTCTGCACCACGCCGCACTACATCCTACTTCCAGCAGTAGTAGCAACAAGAATAAGGGCTTCACCAGCACCACTTTTGCGGAAGGAGGACTGAGAAGAAACGTGTTCGGAATACACTTTGCATAAAATAAAATAAGAGTTTCAAAGTATGTAGGATGAGAATGGATGTGGAATACATTTAACTGCAAAGTGCACACACACACAACTCAATCCGCAGCTTGAGATTTGAATACTTTTCTCTTCCAATGTGCTATTTTAAATCCTTCAAATTGTACTCTATGCCGCTTTTGGGAATGAATATGAGATACTATTCAAAATGCACACACGTAGTTTCTTTCACATGATTCGATAGAGAAAGGCAAGCTGGAAGAGAACAGTAGGTATGGGATGAATAGCAATCTAAACACTTTGTACTGAACCGCAGAAAGAGTAGAGTAGTAACCAATGCAGGCTTACTGCTCATCATGATCATCATCTAAAAAGAAAATGTTACGAGGGTGGTGGTAGGGGATAGTTGTAAGTTGTAAATTACGTGATTATGTTATTCTTAGCGTACAATGAACTGCACCATAAAAGCGCTCATACATCTCCTCGGCACACTAGTCACTGATTTAAAGGATTGTGATTGTGAGCCAAAGTAAACATTTATTTATGTGCCTCTACTACCAATGCCACCATCACCACCCAAAAATATATCAGAGTCGAGATAAAAAAGTATTATTTGTATAATTCTTTCTTTTTACGGTAGGATTATTAGCAGTGGCAGAACACAGCATATCTGTCAGAGAGTATCGCTTACGGTGACCATCTATTCTATATTTTATAGAAACATTCTATAATTTGAACCTCGGATTATAAGAATATAGAATAATTCTATATGTTCTATGTTTTTCAAAATGTATTCTATAT
>JAHZMV010004694.1:0-12331 GCA_027743765.1 Coecobrya sp. COE2 | reverse complement strand
CGCAAAGGAATGATTTTCTTTTATATGAAATTAATTCGAATACGCATGCCTAATTTGCAACTTACAATACGTTATATCAGCTTTCAACTATAAAAGCTCGACATCAAATCGCATTTTTATTCACACTTGAAATTTCTACTGAATAACAATCAATATAGGTATATCAAACAACAATTGTTGCAGCAAATATATTTTCAAAAATGGTAAAATATTTTTCCATCATGTTCGTCGCTACCCTTGTCATCCTAGGACTGGAAATGTTTACATCTGCCGATAAGCCCGAACTGAAGCCCAGCAACCGTAAGGAATAAAAAATCCTACGTGATAATTAGTAAACAATTAACATTTCTTTACGTCAGTTAACTTGGTTTCTTTTGTTATTATGTAGGATTCTTTTGGTTGAGACCAGGGACGATCACTTGGATTCCAATCCAACTTAACATACCAAAACCCACAACTACTGCACCAGTAACAACATAATCAAACATAATTATTGAACCGCAATTCGAGATGTTGAATGCCAATAGGCGTTTTCAAAATTAACTAATTTTATTACGTTGATTTGTCAACTCACTGTGTCTACTGTTATATGTAGAAAAATATAAAATAAATTGCAGTCTGGTCATGCAGTTGATGTTCAGATAAAAAATTTACACTCTGCAAAACGGTGAAAGCATTTACTTCAGTGTTGGCTACTTTCCCTGGAGAATGATGCGAAAGAGCTTTCACTGGGACCCTCATCACTGCATTGTATATTCCCCATGTCAACCGATTACAGAAGAAATACAAAATAGCTTTCTATAATTATTATTATTTTTGAATTGCTGCACAGTAGCTAAAGTCTAGTTTTTTTGTGCATACCAGTTACGAAGAATATGTTATACATACATTAAACATTAGTAAATTGTTTCTTATCTACTTACATATAATCATGGGATCTGGGTTGTCCCTTATACGCCCTCCATCGTCTCGCCCCGAGGACCAGCTCGTACTTCCGCGGCTGCTCAGTGAAAAGATTGATAAAATTTTTAAAAATGACTTGGTATATAAGATCACCTTCATATTACTAGTTGACGAATTCTATTTTTTCAGTCAGTTTACAAATAAGCTCTTAATAATGTTGGTACCAGTTGCTGGACCTGATTTTGACCAAAGTACTGTTGAAACCGTTGAAGGATCGGAAACGAAATGCCACCTTTTCAAAAGCTGAAGCCCGTACACTCAGACAAGTTTGTCGCCGCTGGATGGCCACCATTTCTTCTTTATTCGTCCGCGCAAGGGAGCCGCTTCTTCACTTGGAGTTGTCATTTGACGCCTGCCCGCCACCACTCCAAGAAACAATGATGGAATTCAGCGGATTCAATGGATTTCAGCGTAGTCCTTTATATACCGGATCCACCTTCAGACGTGGTTTCATTCTTCCTCCAATTTCGTTATCTTTGACGAAAGTGGAGTGGCACAAGAGTTTATTCAAAACTCTAATTGTCATCTTTCACAATTCCCTGATTGAGCTACGGATCCGGGATACATGCTTCATCAATCAACATATCTTACCCAGCATTCTGTACGACATGCAGTTTTCAGTTCTTCAAAAAATTGTTGTGGAGTACAGCGATTGTCTTGTGTCTGAAGCTAATTACTTATTATCCCATTTTGACGCCTTCGTTCAAACCATTTTGAATCAAACTGTGGAACTTCGAGAGTTTTCGTATGAGCTGGAGCAATCCAGCCGATTACCTGTTATTCCGGTTCACATCTTCCCGCAGACATTAACTCACCTCCAGACGTTCACTGCAGCAAGTGTAGATACATTGAGACCGTCAACAGTTCCAAGTCCTTTGCAGCCGCCACTTCTTCAACTGACAACACTAAAGATTCGAAATGTTCGGTTGGAGTATGAAGAGGACCTGTACAAGTTCCTGGCTGGAGTTCGTCTTTCATTGGAGCACCTCTACTTAGAGTATCTGTGGGGAAATAACCATGCTTTCGAAATCAAGTTAGCCAAAATACCAGTGTTCCCAAAATTGAAGACGTTCAACTTACAAGGCCCACTTATTATAATGGTCAACGGGACAAAAACAATCAAAGAACCCAAGTGTTCATCTGTGCTGTTCCTTACGGTGCCACTAGCGGGAAGTGTCCTGGAGTTAGGACACTGGACGAGCCTTCCACTGCAGACCATGATCCAAGTCCAGTTCAACTTTCCATGCGTCACCAACATGAACATAATTATAACCTGGGATTCGAAAGATGGACTCAAGAATCTATTTCGGGTGATGGGGGGCCAACTGAAAACATTAACTGTCCATTTTATAGAAAACAACATCGATTACACTGGCGCGGATTTCGTACGGCTTCTGATAAACGAGTGGCATGCTTTATTCCTCGGAATCACTCCTGAATTGGTACGACGGTACAGGTGGCATCAGAGCACATTGGGAGTCCTTATAAACGAGAAAGAGTATTTGCAGCAGTCAATTCGAAATTTAAAAAATCTCCAACGACTCACCATCACTGGCTCTCCGTTTAATCCATCCGTTTTCAGTTCTTACTTTACGTGGGAACTAATCTTCCAGTTGGCATTTCTCCAGATGCCCCAGTTGAAGCATTTGACGATGGTAGACTCATTTCAGGTGCCGGTGGAACTAATACTACTCTGGATTGATGGGGATGGAAGGACTATGGACATTTAAACGTTTCGGGAATGATAATCGTCATATAAATATTTAACGTTGCTGGAAGTTAAATAGTTTTTGGAAAATGATGGCGGTTGGTGTTTAGATTTAATTTAACCGTTTTAATGCTTCCGTTCTCTTTGTTGTTATCTCATTGTTATTTAATTCGCAAGGCATTGGTATTAAAGTGCATATTTAGTTATGATATGTGTTAAGAATTGAAAAATAATTACATATAATGTACTTAAATTGTAGTAAAAAAATTTCTAATGTGTGGGTGTATAATTAATGTATGTATTAAAACGTAAACATAAAAATAAATTACTGTTTTCTTTCTCTAAAGTTGGACAAGAAGAGGAAATAATTCTTTTCAAACAATAGCCTTTATTTGTTTCAATGTCATACGCACATCCAAGTTATTTTGATTTCTCTTTCGTTTCCCCCCATCGTCAGTCAGACTATGTGTATTTACCATAATATTTGTACGAATAGAGAGGTGCAAAGTATGCAATTTATATGTCATTGCCATTGCACGACATTGAGAACCCAAGAAAACAGCTTAATTACATAGTTTATACAGGTAAAAATGAAATTGTTGTTTCTTGTCAGAAAAATACTTGGTACGTGAAGGAAGGTGACTGGAAACACTTCGAGTGTTATACATAAAATAATTCTCAGGTTTATTGTTACTTTGCATATCATAACACTTTGATTGATTCGCTACTTCATATCAAGTGGTTCTCGTTCAATGCAAAATAATATAATGGGCTTTCATCGTGCTATACGCAGAAGTGTTAAACACAGGAAAATTTTCATTCTAAATTCCCATTTGGTTGAGGCACCAAACGGATTGATTTTCCAAGTAGATGCGAGAGATCCCTTGAAACTGACACTTGTTAAAATGGAAACCGATCTCTTTGTTAGCTTCAGAGGTTTCTTGATTCTGGGAAGACTCTTGGGCCTACTGCCAGTTTCTGGAGTTTTCAAACATTCTAGCGATGCGTTGAAAGTCAGGTAACAAGCACACATATCTCTAGTTATATAAGCAGTGGTACGGATGGCTGTAATAAACTCGTTTTAATTTTAATTTCAAGATCATTTAGCCTGGCTGGTATAACGAGTGTTGTATGTGTATTACTTCTCACATTTAACATGGCACTATCCACCATCGACTCCGCTCGCCAACGCAAACACAACGCTTCAGAAATTGCACATTCAATTGGGAATCCGCTGTTTGTTAGTTGGGGCCTTTTTATTTACACGTATTTTCTCATTCGTCGACATCGATTTATCAGAATATTTAAGAAATGGACAGAGTGCAATTATAGTTTAACGTATACCCGTCCAGATAAATATTTAAAGTGGATTATTGTGCTTGTCAGCTTCGTAATGTTTTCTTCGACTGTTCTTGAAAATGCGACATTCCATCTGACCTACTTTGCACAGTTTGATGATATCAATGGTAAATGTGTTAATTAAAATATAGCCATTCAATAATGTTATCTTAAAGATGACAGATATCCTTTAAAATTCACTTTTGATTAAAGGTCACACAAAAAAGTATGGCCTGGACGTGAATCAGGAATGTGTCACCCATTTTAATGTACTACTGGCGAGCACATTCTTACTGGAGTAACTTACTCGGTTATCATCCCATCTTATCTTTTCTCGCGTTTTTTAACCACAAGCTTATACTTTACGGTGGGAACTATGTGGACGTTATGATGGCTTTGTTTGCAAGAGCCCTATATTTTAAGTTTGGTGCTTTGAACAAAACAGGCGAGGAAATACTTCTAAGCCCAATGGGAACTTTGAAAAAGCTAGGTATTTTAATTGTATTATGTATGAATCTAAATATTGATACAAAATAAATGAAGATGCATTCAAAATGTAACAACATACTTCTAGATGGCCAAGCTTGGAATAAACTAGTAAAGGATCATGAGTCCCTATGTAATTTGATGAAAACCATGAATAGTTTTTTCTCACCACCAATCTTTGTGTCGTATACAGTCAACATTTACTATTTTTGCATGCAGGTAATATCGGTAAACGTGCATAAATATTTGTATGAATTTTTAGAAAGCTTCTTGATCATGTTCAACTTTCTGTTTTTAAAAGCTTTTAAATCAATTCAATCCGGACTTTTCAAAAAACAGCGTTGTTCATTCGATATATACACCTTGGTCCTTTCTGCATATCATCTTAAGAGTATTTCTGCTAACACTTTTTGTGGCGCGGATAAACGAGGAAGCTCACAAAACCAGGGAAATTGTGGAGCGTTGTCCGCTGGAATTTTACAGTGGCCAGGTATTTAGTTGTTCCTTTAAAAAATGGCATATTTTAGTAATTAAACCTTTATAACATGTCGTTTTCCTTGTTGTAATTGATTGGAAAAATAGGTTGCAAAGCTTGACCGAAGGTTGAATACAGGACCCCAACTGGGGTGGACCGGATTAAACTGTTTTACAGTGACAAAGCCCTTCTTGTTAAGTATTTTAAATGTAGTGTTCATGATTGAGATTGTTTTGTTGCAAGGACTACCTTCAAACTAAAAATTTAAAAGCGACATACAGCTAACGGCATACATTGTCAGAAAGCAGAATTTATTCAGTGTCAAAACAAGAAAAGTACAAACATTTGTAGGTGTCTGATGTGTGAGAGAAAACATATTAATGAGCACTTGTAACGTTGTGTTGTCTCAGGGAAAACACTACAGAAACTCAATATTCTCTAATATGTAGTCTCATATTCATTAGCAAAGGTAAATATATCATTGTGAATGTCAAAATAATTGTGTAAATAAACCCTGATAATGTGATACGTATGCTTTCCCATTCCACCCATTTATAAAAATATACCCGCGTGGTAAGTTACGAACACCCTTTTAATCTCCTGAAAAAATCCTCTTTCACGATTTACGATTTTCAGAACCACTGATTGGTTTCCTCGATAAGTAATATATTATTTTTATATTGTCCACTACATACATTAAAGGGAAAATGCTAATAATTTACTCTTCAACACTGATTCTGGCATTGCACCTTACAAATTGTGGAAACCTATTACTTCCGTCTGCTGTTTCAATCGTTTTGCCTAACGGAAAACAAAGCCATCAATTGCTGCTTTTCGAACATTGTACAATATATATTTTTCAGACGGATGTAATTCACGAAGTGTTTTATGATTACCCTGTTTTCCACGTTACTTTAGAACGTAGTACGGTAGTCAAAATTGTTATAAGCAACGATTCTTTCCAAGAAAACGAGAATTTTATCCACAAACTTATTTTTGTTCACAATAGATATCGTTGCTCGTGTTTAGTACATTTGCATCATGTACAGCCACCTTTACTTCCAGTGTTACAAGTTAAGCATTATGAAATTCACAGTAAATTGAAGGATTCTTCAATATTCTCGCCACTACTTAAACGAAAGTATAGCTTTATAATTCTAGTAATCTATTGTCATCACCATACAAGGATGTTAATCCAAACACGATATAACAGATTCCGGATTCCTCTAAATGTTTTCGTCCTTTACACTTGTCAGATTGGTGGTTCGGAAGATGCTGAAAATAAATTATTTGTCCCGTACGTGGCTAATGCTAAAAACATTATATATCAAAGAGACGGAAAAGAGTATGTGTCCATGGCCCTCACAAAGTTACAGACAGAGTCAGCAACAAGTGCCGAAAATCTTAACATATTGTGGACCCGTAAAAATAAAGTACTTTTACAAAAATATAAGGGATCTGTCAAACAAGGTTTAGTTTCAATTTCGGACTCTTGTGGCAACTTGTACAAACGACAACAAATTAAATTTCGTCATGTTGAAGGATCTGTAGGGAAATCAGTAGAGTGTCTCGTCAGAGTGATGACAATTTCCCTAAATTGTTCCCAAATGAGTTGCTATAGTCCCGTAAGGTCCAATATTCACTTTTCATCTAGTCAAACAATTTCAGATGACGGCTATTACGAATACTTGTTCAGCACAGGAACTGTTAACAGTGGCTTTAAATTTGTTGTTTTTGTGAGCAATTATGAACTCAGGAAAGGAGTGGATATTGTAGAGATAGTGAAACAGTTAAATATTTGGTTAAGCATTTCGATGATTACCTTCTGCATAGCTTTACTTACTGTTTTAAAGTTAAGTCTGATGGATTCACCCATTTTATGGCTAATATCAGAACTCTTGGACCAGGGATATGTTGTTGTGAGGTATTTGGAATATAAACCAGTAATTATTTTAATCGTTGCTTGGCTACCTGCAGGGTTGCTATGGCGCAATCTGATTACTACCAAAATCATTGCTATCCTTACTGCTGAAAATATTCCACCAGACCTGCCAAAAACCGTCGCAGACGTGGCAAAACTGACTAACACAAAATATGACCTGCTTGGAGAAAACGATTTCCTTGAGCATATTATTATCAGTCGTTCGCTTAGTCACAACCAAACATATCCGGGCAGCGAGNAACGATTTCCTTGAGCATATTATTATCAGTCGTTCGCTTAGTCACAACCAAACATATCCGGGCAGCGAGTACATCACAGACGACCAATTTAAAAATCGGTTAAAACTGAGTTACCCTGACAACGAATTCAGTAACAGTTTCGTTCACAATATTACTCATCTTCGAAAGGTCTCAGTTTGTACAGATTTTCATTGGTTTCAGCTCGATGAAATCACTGATGACAAATTCCCCTTTTATGATTGGGATTGTATTTCAAATCCGTCAGTAATATTACAAAAGATTTTAACAATGCTTATAGTGTTTTACAATGTTCTGCCAAATGCAAAAGTGGAAAATTCATTTCTGTACCTTGTGGATCTGTTGGAAGAATATGGTAATGGGAAACTATACATGAATTCTGAAAGCGTACTTTTTTCTTCCACCATGCTGTGGTTTTCCACTAAATATGATTATATGACTGATCATGTTGAAAAAACATTGTCGCATCTTGTCGCATCTGGTGTTTGGAAAAGAATAATTGCAATGTATCTGGAAGATGTATCAAAGAAATTAACGGCCAGTCTTAAGTGTACGGGAATTGGGGCGACGTGTGACGATCATGAGAATGGTGATAACATACAAATAGACGTACAGAAAGATTCGTATAACCAAGGTCAAGTGGGCATGGCAACTTTAATGGTCCTAAACTATTTCTCTCTTGGCTTTATAGCATTTGCAGTGCTTGTGTTAGTTATAGAGCACCTGATTAATCGTCAAAAGTCGTAGGGTACTATAATTGTATACTATGATAATGATGAAAAATCTATCCAGACATTTTTGCGAGAAGAATAAGTGAGGAGAAAGGAAAATGGAAAAAGGAATAGCAATACAAATTAAATAATATTCACGTATTTGGAAGTCTTAACAATATTTAACCAGTTTAGAGAGAACATCAGCCAATTAACTGCATAGTTCACAAAACATTCATTCCAATAGAAAGACCAAAGCGAATAGATGCTTAGGTATATCTATTTACTTTGGAAAGACATGGAAAAGACGATGGGCCAAAGAGATTCGACTAGCTACGCCTAGTTTCTATACTATACTATATTTATCATTTCTAATTCAATCCAAGGCGAAGGGTAAACTGGTTGTGGTTTACCGGGGCATTATGAGACGGAAAGTAGAAAGCATTCAGCAAGCTTATTTCATTAAACGAAATTCATTTATAGCTGGTTAACTTGTACTTAACTTATTCAGTTAATAAACATAAAGCATTAAATGATTTTGAAGTTAGTTAAATTGAGGAAAATTCACTAGCTACCTATGGACAATATACTAGTATGCCCATTTTATGGTTACCTCATATCGACGAGATAATTACTGACAGCGATTTTTTTTAAATTGGATGCGCACTGCTGCCTTTGTAGGAAAGGTAGAGTGGTTCATGGAGGAACCTTACATTTCTACACCCTTGTCAGAAAGCTAGATCATACATCCGGTTAGAGTACCTGGTTGATTCTCCACCGCACCAACTGCAACAGGAAATGATTGCTTCCGGTGAAGGTGGCCAGTGAAATGCAAAATTAAGATGGTAATTATGGATAGTGGTGATGATCAGATAATTACTGATGACAATGCAATGGTAGCATCATGTTTTTTAATCGGGTGGCACTGCTGTCGGATCACGGAGGAATGGTCATTTGTCATTTATGATGGGACAGGGGATGGGGAGTGGGGAGGATGAAGAGATAAAGCTGAAATAGGCTGAATAGGAAATGGCCATGCGGAATTGTATAAGTCAAGTTGGCCCATTTATTTTGTATTGTCATTAAATTAGCGTTTTGGCTCGATGAATAATTATCCCTACTTCAGTCTTTTGATGTAAAATATGCTATTTAAAACTGAAACTGAAAAGTATTTATTCTAATTATTTATTGAACTTGAAATTAATTATGCAATATTACTTGACCCCGGAAGTAAAAATTTATGTAAAAATCAACTTCCTGTTTTCGCCATGATTTTAATTACTGACAATTATGCAAAGAAGGTGATGACCTAATGACCTACTTTAGAAGGGGTATAAATAGAGGTGGCTTTGGGTAGCTCAGCATCACTCGAGTTTGAGCTTTCTTCTTAGAAGATTAACACCAGAGAATAACTCCACCGGAGCCTACAGTTCAAACTCAACTTTTTTATTCAACAGTCTTTCTGATTTAATTGCACTTCACTAATACCACGTTGACAATTCGATAAAAGTCAACGTGTACTTTTATCACCATCAAAAGTTCGAAAGTTAAAAAGAACTCCAAGAGTCAATTATTTGTTGAAGTACTGCTGAAAGAAGAAAGATAAAACCAAGTGGACTGCTGTCGTTTTCTGTAGGAGGACCTCAGGTTCGAGATCTAGACGAGAAGATTGTTGCCAAGGCCAGGCTGACATGGATGCCATTGACGGTAACAACAACAGCAAGGGTGGTGGAGGGAATCCTACTTCCGAAGACTGTAAGACCACTTGGGGCGGAGGTGGTAACCAGTACGTGCCATTACCACCGGCGATATTGCAGTTTGCTGAGGAAAGGGGAATGCACGCTTGTCAAGTAAACGCGCAGCGCTATTTCGGACCTCCCATCCACAAGCAACCTGGATGGACACCCGAGCCTGGAACTGAAGTCTTCCTTGGACGCTTGCCTCGGTATATGGATGAACGGGAACTGATTCCTTTCCTGGAACAAGGCGGACCCATCTATCAACTCCGTTTGTTGATGGACTTCAGCGGGACCAACAAAGGATACGGTTTTGTACAGTACTTTACTCCAAATCAGGCGGATCAAGCCATTGGAATATTGCACAGGGCCGAAATTCGCCCTGGAATTCGCATGGTTGCTTGCAGGAGCGTGGACAATCGGAGACTGATTCTGGGTGGCGTTCCTACCAACAAAACCGCGGACCAGATTTATACGCAGGTGAAAGCCATTTCCGACGGGGTTCTTTCCGTTCATCTGACCTGGTCCGGACGTACCTACCAAACGAAAGGACTCGTTTATGTTGTCTTTGACAGTCATCGGTAAGATTTATTCCTTTAACAAAGTAATCATTTTGCTTATAAGTAATTACACACTTTTAACCACTTGTTATGTATCTATTTCAGGGCTGCAGCCTTGGCTCGAAAAGTTTTGATGAACAAAGCGAAGCCTGTGGTATTCTGGGATCATCCCATCACTGTGGACTGGGCAGAGCCTGAGATTTCCATCGGAAACAGGAACCAGCAGCAGGTGCTCCGGGTTCGAAATCTTACCTCAAAAACTAGCACATCAGGCTTGCGTCGAATGTTCACCCAGGAGAGCTGTAACGGGGTTAAGAAAATGAAGCGGATTAACAACCAAGCTTACGTGTACTTTGGGTCCAGATGTCAAGCGGAGGCTGCCAAGCTGGCGTTGAATGGTCTTGTATTGGCTGGAAAGAGTATTCTTGTGGACTGGATGAATCCAAAATTTGTTCCGAAGACTGCCGCAGAAAAGCAGAAAATGGAAAGAAGACGCCAACCGAAGCAGAATTACGGGCAGTCACCAGAACAGCAATGTACGATGTGTCGTGAATTGGCTGGAAAGAGTATTCTTGTGAACTGGATGAATCCAAAATTTGTTCCGAAGACTGACGCAGAAACGCAGGAAATGTAAAGGAAACTCCAACCAAAGCAGAATTACAAGCAGTCGCAAGAACATGAGTTCCAAGTCTCGTGCAGTTGATTAACTTTGTTAACTTTCTTTTTTAGTTTTAGCATGGATGATGGCCTTTAAATATTTTTTATGATGAGTAATTAGTAGAATCAGTAATTTTTAATGATGAGTAATTAGTGGAATTAGTAATTTTTAATGATGATTAGTAGAATCAGTCATTTTTAATACATTTTTAATCACGTCTTTCTCTGAATGAGTTTTTATCCTTTTGCCATCATCCTTAAATCTACATTACAATCAAATGAAATCTTAAATAAATGAATCTGACGTGATGCAACTATAAATAACAACGTAACTCGTTTTAATTATTGCATAATACGTATACATTTTACTTACACGTTTTTTTACTTCATATTTTCATTTGTGCCCATGATTGTATTCCATTTACCTATATACATAATATCCATATTATAAGTATTTTTCTACTTTTGCTGTATTATCCCCATACAATTATACAATTCATAACCCATTTTAAACACAATACAAGAAAGCTATCATATTTCACCTGTTTTCAGAGAAATATATTGCAGCACTCCCAGTGAACGCACGCCCTGATTCCATTTTCATCTCACCCCAAATTAACCAAATGCAGTCAACAAAAGCTCCAAAGAAATTATGATTATAACGAAAACCATAAATTAAAACTCGGTGTGAAAACGGTTAAAATAAAAATAATTGCCCTTCATCTTCAGCGTTTCTTCAAAGTTTCATGGGGCACATTGAGAAACTGTGAAATTCTACTACAGCACAGAGAGAGAGGAAACAATAAAGTTTGTTTTTAAAACTTTATTGCAAGGTAAATAGAATAGTTAAAGAAAACAGTAAATCTTTTTATGTTTCGCTGAGTTTTATTATATACATACATGATTATGCACTTACATTTAAATATTTTAGTACAATTTATATATTATTATGTGGTATATTTTTCCAATTTTCTCCACAAAACATACATTTTAAAACGGTATTACAAAAACAGCATGAAGATTAAAATTGATAAATTAACCCGAGCACAAACTATCAAAAATTTTCTTGAGAAACATATTATTATGGCATGAGGGTTGTAGCGCCTAAAGCGGTTTTAATGGCAGCGATGGCTGATAGTCTATAGTCCGTCCATTCCCACCAGTCATCCAGCGTTGCACTATTGCCTGTGACACCTGAAATGATCCTCCGATCGTCAAATGCTTCAACTGGGGCAACATGCAAAATGCCAAATGGAAGATCAGTTCCCAGGTGAGACAATCATTAAAAATTGGTGGTGTAAATGGGGAGCCAATGACTATGAATTTTTGAAGATTTTTTAAATTTCGAATTGATTGGAGCAAATATTTTTCCTCCTTTATAAACCTTTCCAAACTGTCTCTGTCCACAAGCACCATGTCAGGAGTAGTCCCAAGGAACAAAGTATGCCACTCATTTGAGAGGTGTTGTAGGTGACCCCCGCCATTATATTCCATCGCTT
>JAHZMV010004693.1:0-18693 GCA_027743765.1 Coecobrya sp. COE2 | reverse complement strand
TGCCCTGCAGCTTTTAACGTTAATTGCTTTTTAACAAGTGTTTACTTCAAATCGTCCATGTAGTGTGACATGACACCATACATACTGACGTTAGGTCATGTTAAAGAGGTTACAGCATTAGTGTTCACTATAAAATCTGCTTATTAGTTCCATAATCGAAATATCAAATCGCCTCAAAAATTTGAAATCGCGGTAATCTCCAAATGGTAAGTGAAAATTTCAATATAGTGTTGGATACTTTCATTTGGCAGTAAGATGAGTTTACTGGTTGATTGGTCACATGATATATGTTTTCCTTCGAAATTTTTGAAGTGCTAACATTATTTAACTGTTACTTTTAACCTGAAGTGTCCCAAGTCAATACGGTTGGTTTTGCCAGCCAACTGGGCTACATAATAATTCTAAGCCTGATGGGATGTAAAGGTAAAAGCCTCATAAAAGATGTATAATATTAAAATTAAATAAAAATCTTCATAAAACGTTTTGCACAAAAAGTGGTCCACTTCTATTACATACATTCTTGGAAAATATATCTGCAATACGACATGAAAAATATAATCTATTTTATAGGATACTTTAACGTTCTTAAAATATTTATGAGGCCTTAAACACCGGATTCCTTATATAATCCCGACATGTATAACTGCCTGTTACAAAATGATATTATTTAATATATATTCTTCTTTTTGATGACCCATATCCTATCAATTACATCACCATAAAATCCCGGAAGTTGAATTAGTTTAAAAAATTATCTGATATTCAATTATCATTCCAACTTAAGGGAATTTACCACTTCTCTTTTTTCTTCAGTACTATCCCCTGCTATACAAAATATGCTTGGTTTACTTTAAAATGAAAATATAATGATCACCGAGATAGAAACCATCGCTGTCAAGTTAATACGTCCGCTCTACTGGTATCTCTACCCACTTCCCATAAAATGGAAGAAGAATGTCACGGGTATCGAGTTACTTCAGAAAGGAAAGTTTGCATCCTCATATTGGAAGTTAACATTTACAAATATGTTTCTTCTCACAGTTTTGAGCTGCAATCTTCCAATCTCAAATCACACATTCCATCCACGTAAGGAAGAGTCAATAGCAAACGATTGCATTTTTGCATGCATAGCCGTATTTTTAATATCCTTGTCTGTGCTAATTGGTCTTGGAAAAATATTTGGATCAGAATGTCTTGATGCGATAAACGGCCTTCTTGATTTGGATAGAAATCTGTGCAAATGTAAGATCACATTAAAGGGTACATATTTTCAATTCCAGAAATTCGAAGTACACATTTTTTCCTTTAAAAAATTTAGATGTGGACTACCTGGCTAAACGAAATCGAAAAATGAATCAAATCAAATCATGCAATCAGGATATGGCTACCGGATACTCTATTGAATTGGTTGACTACGGCCTACTAATCCTGACACTTGGTTGTTGCTTAAGTCCTGTCGTCATTGCATTTATTGCAATATTCAATGATCTCGACGTGTACTATTTCATCATGGGCGATATTTTGCCTGACCCAAAATACAGAAATACGTCCGTAGTAGTAATTGCCTTGGTTGTTCGAATAGTCAGTGTTTTCTTTGGTATTGCTGAAGGAAGTAGAATCCTGGCATTTTCAATAATCACCGTAGTAATAATTGAAAACGCTGGTTTCAATATACTGAGAAACCTTGAATTGAATATTCTTGAAATCCATCAATTTGTTCGATGGTATACCATGGGCAAACTACTTATCAATATGACGGATCAATTAGTTTCAAAAGTTTCGTTTCTTTTGGGCTCCATGGCATTCTGGCTCACCATATTGGCTCTTTGGTTTGTTACGGTTACATTTGGAAAAGTTGACGCTAGCACTTACGCAATATTTGCTACTCTTGCATTTGTTCTAGTGGTCTCAACTTTTTCTGGATTGAAATACGATACAAAAATAACTTCTGGCAGTCATCAACTTTTGGTGAGAAAGAGCTCTAAATAGATACGGGGAATTCAGAACAAAGTCGCGGAAAATTGATAGAATGGAGGTAAATATATTGCAGAGTATTGTATTCAAGTTTGGAGACTTTTTCCCCATTGATGACAAATTCTTTGTAGATTTTTGGGGGAAATTGATTGGCAGTTGGGTTAATGCAATTTTGTTATTTCATATTTAGACATATTGTGTACCAAGATGTCTGTTTTAAAGTAGAAATATTATCCAAGGATATTATTAAGCTTTAGCCTAATTATATGAATGTAGATGTTCACTAAAATATTACCTCATGTCTTATCTATATATTAATTGTTGTCACTTTGTTGCTATAAGTCTGCACCTTGCTCTCACAAAATAAAATTAAATTAAATTTTTTTGTTTGAAAAATAGCAGAAAATTATCTAGATAAACTACGATGATCAAAATCGTATTAAAATTATTCTCGATTTCCACACTGAATACCAAGCATTAACAAATTTTTACGGCATATATAAAGCAAAATTTGTTGAAGAAACTTTACGCAACATCTTGGGGTTTCCTCTCTCAAACAAATATTTATTTGCATGACCATTCATTTTGCTTCCTCTTAAATATTCTAGAATCACCGCGTACACATTATTGACGTTTTGCCGCCGAACTATTTGTGCTGCTGTTTTCTTCCCAGTTTCGTAAGAATTGATAAAGCGGATTGTTACTGAAATAAGCAAATACAATACATCGCCTCAGGTGGATTGAGTTTAACAGAAAATCATAAATCCAATGAAGAAAAATAAAGACATTAATTCTAATTAGAGCATTAATTTTGAAATAATGTAGAATGGTCTCGCGTATCAGCCTTGGCTATAAAACCGCCGCTTTAGTTTATTCAAAATTGCTATGAGGGTGTAAAAATCAATATGAAGTACTCCTTAATAATTTTCTTATCAGACCATATACTGTATCCTCTTTAGTAAGATACATCAAGAAATATGAATAATTTAAAACTGACAAGCTTTTATTTTTTTATTTTTTCCTAATGTACCAGGAAATTTTAAATCCAGTAGAATTTGAAGTTTGAATTTTCATAAGCCCGTCCCTATTCGCATCGTATGAAGATTGTTACTTGAGGTTACCGTCCTTTTACTAAATTAATTTTCAACCTTACTTTCTCCTTCTTTACCTCAATATATTTAAACATATATTACATATTATATATTTGACAGGAAATTCTGTGGCTACAGAAAAGATTTACCAGCCATTGAAAATTTACATTTACTGGATTATTCATACAATAATGTACCCTATATTTAACTCCTAAAATTTTCCACTGTCGCTCCACTGATGTATCTACCGAAAGCTTTGTCGACGTACATAATTTTAACAAAATTATTTCTTCTTTAACTTTGTACTTTATGCTTATGCTAGCCTTGACCGATCCAGCTTAAGAATTGTTTCCGCAGAAAAGTCCGGAAATCGAAATATATTGTATTAATTCCTTCTAATATTCAACTTGATTTTATAATTGATCCATCCTTGTTATAATTTTGTTACAATATCTAGCGCTGTAAAATTACCGGTAAATTAGAGTACTATGTATTTATTAATTATTTTAACCTTACCAGCCTTTCTTCTTATAATTTTTTAAATATTCCAAATCATAAATAATGCTAGTATTTTTTTTAAATATATATGGTTTTAGCAAATATGAAGTATTAAAATTCCGTATAAAATTGTCTTTAGATAGCTTTGCATAAATCATATTTGCCAATGTAATTTAAATAATATAATTATCATATTTTTTCTTCTTTACCTTAGTAAAATAATTTTTAAGAAAATATATGTACATGAATTTTACTGGATGTTACATCGTTCCACAGATATATAGCAGGCAGGAAAACTTTTCGTTCCTTAACTTATTCCCTGCAGTCTCCCCGGAAGATTACAGAAACGCTACCTTAATTCCGTATCCTGCATAATGAGCCATAATCCGAGGAAGAATTTACATTCAAGAAAAAGCTAAAAAGCCAAACCAGAATGTCATACCTAACTTACAAGTGGAGTAACTGGTCAATTTTATTACATGGGAAGTATACGCTATTTTCAGCTCTAAAAATTCATACATTTGTAGAAGTTACCGTAATAGCTAAAACTGTATCGAGCTACAAGACTTTAGCAAATCTAGATAATATTTTATTCTGTAATATTTTTTGCACTGACGAACTCAGAAATAGAAAAATGCTCTGCCAATTCTTCCCCAAATTTACCTAACTATCTAGAAATATTTTCAGTTGTCTGTTTCCAGTACAACTCCCTCCTGGAATAAAAGTTGGCTCTCTTTAAAATGTGTACACTATGATCACCGAGCTTGAAATCGTCTCGGTGAGGTTACTAAAGCCACTCTACTGGTATCTCTATCCACTACCCATAAAATGGAACAAGGATTGTACAGGACTCCAATTACAAAAGAGAGGAAAATTGGCATCGTTATGCTGGAAGCTATCACTTACAAACTTGTTTATTCTGGCAGTTTCCAGTGTGTACGTTCCATTGTCCAATCACACATTTCATCCCCGGAAGGAAATGTCAATAACAAGTGATTGTGTCTGTATATGCACAGCCCTGTTTCTTGTATCCTATTCTGTAATAATTGGTCTCGGAGCAGCGGTTGGATCGGATTGCCTGCATGCGATAAACAGCCTTTTTGATTTGGACAGAAATCTGAGCCAATGTAAATTAATTTTGCATACATTTAAAAAAGTTTTCAGAAAATTTAAATCTAATATTTGTTTCTCGAAAAAATATTTAGATGCGGAATATCTGGCAAGAAGAAATCGAAGAGTGTATCGAACGGCACCACACTCTAGTGAATTGGTTGACATGGGTATGGTTATCTTGACAATTGGTTGTAGCCTAAGCCCTGTCCTCATTACATTCGTGGCGGTTTTTAATGATCTGGATGTCCCAAAATACAGAGATTCAAGCCCCATAATAGTTAGCTTGACACTTCGTATAATCAGCGTGTTCTTTGGTGTTGCTGATGGAAGTCGAATTTTGGCATTTTGCAATATCACTGCCGCAATAATACTACAAGCTGGCATGAAAATAATGAAAATCCTTGAACTGAATAATATGGAAGCCCATCACTTTATTCGGTGGTACACAATGCTCAAGTTAATTTTCAACGAGGCTGATCAATTAATATCCAAAGTATCATTTATTGTAGTCTCAATGGCGTTTTGGCTTACCCTATTGGCTCTTTGGTTTGTTACGGTTACATTTGGAGTAGTTGACACTAGCACGTATGCAATGTTTCTTGTTCTTGCTTTTCTGCTGATTAATTCAACAATTATTGGGCTGCAATATGATCTAAAGATAACCTCAGGTAGTCATCAACTTTTGGCAAGAAAACGGCTTTAAGCTCTGAATAGATACGGGGAATGTAGGACAAAATCACGGAAAATTGATAGAATGCAGGTTAACGTATTGCAGGGCGTTGCCATAAAATATGGGGAATTTTTCCCAATTGAAGAAGAATTCTTTGTGGCGTATTGGGAAAAAGTGATTGATAATTGGGTGAGTGCAGTTTTGGTATTTCATATTTAAGATATGTATATTGTATAGATTTCAGTTATGTGTAAGAACACAATTGTACGTTATTAATAAACTGATCAAGTTAGATCACTCTAGATATTCAGTAAAATATTATTTCATATATTATCTTCACAGTAATTATTGTCATTTTATTGCTATTAATAAGGTTAACTAGTAAATTAAATTAACTGTGTTATATCTTGCAATTGTAAAAATAAAACACGTTAAAAATACAAAAAATATTTCCGTGAAATGCGATACTGTAAAATCGTCTTAAAAATTACTACTGAATTACAGTATGGAAAATTCCAGTAAACAACTGCTTATTACAAATATGAAGAAAATATTGTTTAGGCTTCCTGTCACTCAAAAAAATTATTTGCATTACTTTCCATCCTGATTTGGATGCTCGGTTCGTCGAGTACATCTTTATTTATCTTGTTGACATATTGCAGCCATAACATTTTTCTGTATTGCTTATTATTAGTGTCATAAGTGCTTGTACAGTGGAATGTTACTGCAACAGGCAAATATACAAAAAATCTCAAACAACTTCTGCTTATTACATTCTTACTACACCTAATCAAACATTCTTAACCGTCTCAGGTTGACTGACATTAAAAATAATATGTTCAATGTAATCAAATGCAGATTCCTGCTTTATCATGACAGGTTTGGTCAAATTGATGGGTAATTAGCTAATAAATTTAAAACGCAGTTTATTTTTTTGATGATATTAATACAGCACGGCAAAATATGGTACTAAACTATCACTCGACCTCCACAACATTTGTAATTAATGATTTCTATTAAAAACCAGCAATAATATGTTTTCATACTACCATTCATCTCGTTCCTATTTAGTAAAATTAAAGTAAACACTTCAACCAGCGGCGAGTCTGATGTGTTTGTCTTGAGCAAGTTTGACACTGACCTTGCATCTTTATTCCATTCATCAAAAACGAACTCTATTACATAGACGTGGTGGATTAAATGAAAGTATTTTGCTGAATTTATGGCTCATAATATGACCACGAGTAATAGGGAAATCTTTCCTTGTTTTTGTTTATTAGTTAAACCAATTTTTTCCCTTATCGTTGGTCATAAATATTTATGCAACTTTGTCACATGAGGGAAATTTCCTTGCTTGTGCGTAATATTTATAAAACATATTTTATTTGCTAAGACAGAAATGTTCTACTTCTATTTTTCCTTAATTTGAAGCATAATATCAACAGCAAGATCACAACCATAATTTTATTTTCTCCAACCTATTATTCAGTAATGGTTTGCAGATGAAAAAGTTAGTATCGAGTGTTTCAGTGTGAGAAAAATTTAGTGCTGAAAATACAGAAAGTGAAGTACAAGCGTACTAGAATGGCATCTATAGCCACCGTAACATTTCCACCGGAATATCGAGCAATTTCCCATTTAAGATCAAACAAATTAACAATGCTGCAAGGAAAAAGTGGAGTGCTGTTTATTTCGGTTATAGAAATGGTATAAATATTTTTTTGAAATTTTGATCATTGGAATCAATTTTATTTTTTTATCAAAATTTTGTTGGAAGCTTTCATGACGTTATTTATATTTTTGAAGATGGGATCAATTACGGTGATGTTAGTTTATCTTTATGCCATTGCAATTGAACCGGAATGGTTTCCATCTCTAGTTCCTATTCCATTGGATATTTGTAGCAACCCGGACAAAGTCGTGAATGGAATCATGTCAACAGTTACGCTACTTTCGGGATTAGAATTATTGCTGGGTTTACATCTGTTTGAAGGAGCGAGACAGGTGCTTATTCAAAAAAATAATTGACCTATTCTTAGTAAAAAAATATTTTTTTAACTTTTACTAAATTCGGCTTCTTTATAGGAAAAACTTGGACGAATTCGATTCTGGATGTCCGCAATGCTAATGTATGTAGCCTTGGTCACATTAGTGATTTTAGGCATGGGATTGGGCAAAATAAGAAATGCAACAGTGAATTGCATTGCCTTCTTCAATATATTTTTAAGACTTCTGGAGATTCTTATGGTATATGAGTGGAGTGAGCAGATGAGGTCTCTACAAAGAACACGACGAGCAGGTCATAGTCATATTTCTCGTCATAATTACAATGACATAGGTCAAGAGGAGACACCTCCGCCAAGCTACTCATCAACAATTCCCTCGGCATCATGGATACAAAAGAAGGGTTTCCTTTCTCCTGATCGGTTTGATCATGTTCGACCAAGCTACAATTATGGAACAATAAGACCTGAGGAAGGAGCACACTTATTATCTTCAGCTACTAATCCTTCAGTTTAGGATATTTCGCAATTCGATAAATATGGAAAAATCTGACTGAATGTATTTTGCATGAATATCAAAAATTATTTGAAGTATTCTTTTATAATTTTATACCTATTTCATACTACACTTCTTATAATAAAATACAGGAATAAATATGAATTATTTAAAACTGACAGGTCACTTTTTTAAAATATATTTTTCCATCCACTCTACACACATATGTAGTGCTCACTTTTCCGGGATTTAGCTCAATATGAAACGACATTAACAAGTATCAAATATTAAAAAATCGTACGCAAAAATTCAATTGGCATAAAATATTACAGTGTATCTATGTTACGTAATTTACAGAAGATTCTATAGTTCTAAAATAAATTTTTGTAGGCGTGCATTTTGATTATTCCTTGTTTGGCGAATAGACAATCCCTTATGACCTCTCCAGCATTTTGTACACCTCTTCTCTGAAAATTTCTGAAAAGGAACTAAAAAAATTTCTGAATGTTTTCCAATACATTCCTCCGCCTTGTGAAACTACGAACACGTCCCATGAAATACAATCACTGTACAATGTTACAATGAGACAAATCCAGAAAGCGAGTATATTTGCACGATACCCCGTTAAGAATAATGGGTGTAATATTCTTCTTTTCTTACGGACAGATGCTCACAATCTTCGTCGTATATTTGCTTCATCGCTACATATTTTACGACTGGAGCAACGGAAAGTGGGACGTTTACGACGTCACCTTTCCAAAATGGGATTTCCCATTTGACACGGAATGGAATAGTCGGAATAATGGATGTTGAATGAGTTTCTGGAAATTCCATTTGGTTTGGAATGGAAATATTTTCCGTTGATGATCATATTTGACTATATACGATACTGCAGGCAGGTGACATGGTTTTCTGGGTGGATATGTTGGGACTTGTATATTTTCAAGGATCCGCATACTGGATGCACCTTCTGGAACCCCAAACTTTGTTCTATGATAACAATGGCAATCCAAAATTTACTTGCAGACTTGGCTGTGAACTTGATTTGAATGAAGTTATTCAGCAATTCGAGGAACAACGGTTGCTTACCACATACCTGAACAGAATTTCTGGGCATTTTGCATTCAGCGTACATTACGGAGCATCCATGGCGTTGAGTAAGTACAATGCAGCATTCGTTTGCATAAGGCATCCAAGGTTCCTTCTAATACCTGGATTTCAATTGACACCAGCAGCAGTTCTACTCTGTGACGAGTACTTTGAGCTACTTTTTGTGTCAAGTGTCTTTGAGAAATCTGATAATTTCCTGGCAGGCCTGAAAAGACGCACGGAAATGGAAAATAAAGTGGGAATGAAAAGGGTTCGAAAGTATGTCAGAACTAGAATACCGTTGCAAGTACAAATGGCGTATCCATTTTATGAAATCAGAAAGAATACCTTTGTAGCGTTTCAGATGCAAATGATTGATTTTCTTGGAAAAACGATCAGTAGGTAGATATTCTCAATGCAGAAAGTAAAGCGCACTTAAAACTATTTTAGAATATATAAAATATTAAACCTTAGCATTTGGAAATTTAAATCAAATGGTGAAACTTTTTTAAAGTTCATACTGTGTAATGTATTGATATTTCTGCGATAAATATTTCTTTGCTTTATTAAAGTTAGGCAGGCTAAAATCTTTAATATAAATGTATGCAGGTATATTTCTCTTAATTTTAAATATATATTCTAATGAAGGAAGTAAAATTTAATTTTCTCGACGTTAGAGTTAAGCTAAATGATAAAATGTTGGAGCTTTATTAATATAAAATATAAGAACAAAATATTTACCAATTTGGTAAGACCAATTTTAGTGGAAATCGTTTCACCATTTCTGTAATCAACTGTCCCGCTAATTTAAAATAATTAAATTGATCACCGCCTATCTGAACTGAAAAGTCTGTGTATTTTGTACGTGTTTTATTGAGACTGAAGAACTATTATAAAGAAGGTCATGGAAGTTGTTTGTATCTGCAAATACATAAAAGAATGTAGATTAAACTATGTATAAAATATTGGTAAAAGTGGTTGTTTTTGTTTTTGTAACATATTTACATTCCATAACGTAGAATATCGTATAGTAAAAATACTGCTTCCTTTCATCCCGACCACACCAGATTTCAAGCCGCGCCAAACGAATTTAAATTCCTGTTTAGGAATATTCCTTTGATTTCTTTCCATAATCATCCATTCATTTAGACGTTCCATCTAAACCATTAGTTAACAAAACCTATTTTTTATAATTATAAGACCAATGTAAGTTGACTTAAAATAATATTTATAATTTCACCTTCTGAATGATATCCGCACACAAAATAAATGTGATCCAAATCATACAAAAAATAATTAGTCTTGACCATGAAGCACTTTCCACTATACCGCTCATAACTACAGGATAATAACTTATAAACCTGGCAACGCAGCAAGTCATTAAATTTCCAAAAGTTTTGTTAACCAGTTCACATATTTCTTTAATAGTTTGAAACTCAACGTAAACCTGCTTCCATCTGGGAGTTTTTGTGGCAACTTTTAAAAAGGCCGTCGATATTTTTTTCTCTGACATTATTTTGTAACTATCGGGATTGAAACCTGTTTTCTCAGACTCGTCACATGAATGTAAATCTTCTTCTAGATTATTCGTGAATGAAAACACTAGTGACCAAACCGTAATCACTGATATTAATTGGCAGAGGTATATGAAGAGAAGTGTGATATTCCTGCAAAAATAGAGATAAGAAATTGAACACGTACTATATGCAGAGCGTATACAATTATATTTAAACTTACGTGTTTAGCTTTGCAAAAATAATTACTGGAGCCTCAAAAAGGTTAACACCATGAAAGTATGGTAATGAGTCAAAATGAGAACTTGATTTTGTCTGGTTTCCGCATCCAGTTTGCGAAAATATATTTTCATAGTCGGCCAAAAATGCGGAGCTCCAAATACATTCACTCCAGTTTGAAATATTTGAGAAAAGATGTAGAGTTAACCAGATATAAATTGCTAGGACTCCATATAACGAGCATAATAAATGAATAAATATTTTACTCCTAATCTGAAAACCCAATAAAGAAACCAATTTAAATAGTTGTTAAACAGGAAACATTTTTATTAAGGCAAGCTGTTACCATAAATGGAGGTTTCAGGTGAGAGAGTGCAACTTGATTAACTGATATAAAATTCACAATACTCAGTATGTTATCTTGACGAAACCAAAGCAATATATGCGCCCATATTTCCGAAATTACGCGGATAAAGCTAAAAATTAGGTGGAAGTACAAGGCTGGAGTTTTGGGATTATAATGTAGCAGCAATAGATTTCGCCAACAATGTGGAACTAAAACAAATATATTTCCTAAAATGGAAAGGGATGCACATATAATTTGGTGTACAAAATTTTTGTGAATTATAAATCGTCCGTCTTTATTTTTACGAATTCTGAATGGCGAATAGAAAAAGAAATATGACCAATTAAAAAGTGTGATGAGTGGGTTTGCAAAGCTCATCTTTAGAGAAACTTGATATTTGCGAAATTTTCTAGCGACACGAGAAAAACACTTAATTGTATGCATGTATGAGTTGATCAACCTACTCAACTGTATGCACAGAGTGATTAAGATTTACCAAAGAAATTTTTCTAGACGATTTTGGGTGGAGCACTTGTCACACCCTTGATGAATGGATGGATGAATGCCTAATGGATTCTCCATTATTATATTCGCAGACATGTTTTTTAGTTTTGTGAATAGGTGACATGTGTGGAATAATAATGATACCTAATGGGCATTTATTGGCAAAATATAGCACAATGAATAGATTGCATTTTTGATTCTAATACTAATAATTTTGAAACATTATTGGAATCATAAGTCAAGTCCAAGGTCCGCCGAATATGTAGATGGCAAAATCTTATCAGATGTTGCAAAACCATATAAGTGTATTAAATTCTTATCTAAATAATGTAAACCCAGTGCGTAATATTTGTGACGCAACGTTATATCAATGAATTATCGATCCATGCATTCCAAGTCGTAGTGTTTGATGTCACAAGTTTAATTAATATTATAAACAATTTGTAGATTTTTCAAATAAATGGCTATAACAAGTTTCATTTAAATTATTGCAAAAGTAATCATTAAAATACTGGAGAGTATAGAAATAATGACCTTGATTTCTTGATGCGTCGGATTACGTAGCGTTCCGCAACGGATAATCTTGGAAATCAAAGTTACGAAGACCGTCAAAGACGGCTTATTATTTACGCATATTTATTTCGTCAATAAGGTTTTTTCATAATGGATTTTCTAGATTAGTTCAATAATAATCGTGAATAATCTTTTGAATTCATTTAGACTGTAAAATTATTATAAAGAAAGTCATTGAAGTTGTCAAAACCTGCAATAGTTTTGCAAAATTTCGATTAGTATAAATTAAGCTGTGATTAATTTGTAAGTATAAAATGTTTAAAGTTACATTCCAGATCACGGAGTAGCTTATAGTGAACATATTGCTGCCTTTTATTCCAACCGCGTTAGTATCCAAGTCCTCCATAACCGACTTATACTCTTGTTTTGGTATATCTATGATATTCTCTTCCAGTTGCATCCATTCGTTAAGCCAGTTCATCTATTCAATGATATTACCAATCAAAGGTATGATTATATGATTCACCAATACAAAGTTTCCTCATTGTAATGCTTTGAATTTTACCCTTTGGATTATATCTGCTGCCAAAATAAATGTTAGCCATGACAGACAGTACATGATCAGCACTCTCCATTCCCCTTCTCTTACCACATGGTCCATTATGAATGGGTAGTAGAGCATAAAACGACCCACCCAACAAGTTACCAAATTTCCATACGCTTTGTTAACATGTGTAGATATTTGCTTAATAGCTTTGTACGTCAAATAGATTTGCTTCCAAGTTAAATGTTCCATTTTATAGTATTGCGTCAACTCTTTGTCTTTAGACAGTAATTTGTTGCTTACCGAAAACAGCATTTTATCGTTTACCTTACCACCTTGATTTTTGCGCCGCAACAAATCTGCCTTCAATTTGTTTGTAAAAACAAATACAGGTAGCCATACAGTTACTATTGAGATGAGCTGTCCGAGTTCAACAAATATTTGAAACACACTCCTAAAAAATTGATTGCCAGTCCAATTTTACAATTTGTATAAAAATATTTTATCGTTAGAAATAATAATCTTAACCCTTACGTATTATAAGTTGCCAGGACTAATACAAAAGCCAAGTAATTGTTATAATTTGGTTGGCATCCTAACGTATCATTTGCTGCTTTCTGAAAATCATTAGTCTTGCATTCTGTTTCCCAAAATACCAATTTATAGGATTCCAAAAATCTATCGTTGAATTTTAATGCATCCCAGGATGATTCATTTGACACAACCATCACAAAGAAAAAGTGTTGTATGGTTAGGACTCCGTAGACGGCGCATATCAAATGCAAAATTAATTTGGCCCTTTTCTAAAAAAAATGGCAAAGCTTTAATTAATCAACATAACATTTCAAATCTATAAAATGGTACTGGAATTTGTATTTAAATATTTACCATTATTGACGACGTCCATGTCGAAAGTATTTCTCGGTGCACTGTCATGCAGTTTACAATGCTTAGAATTTTGTTTGCCCGAAACCAAAACAATATTTGAACTAGAATATCAGACACGTTGCCAAAAATACTGACAAGGAAGTAAAAGTAACGGGCTGGATTTTTCGAATTGTTATGTAAATCCTGAACAGCCTCCATACAGTCATTACTTCNTCACGGTGGACTGTCATGCAGTTTACAATGCTTAGAATTTTGTTTGCCCAAAACCAAAACAATATTTGAACCAGAATATCAGACACGTTGCCAAAAATACTGACAAGGAAGTAAAAGTAACGGGCTGGATTTTTCGAATTTTTATGTAAATCCTGAACAGCCTCCCTACAGTCATTACTTCGTAGCAATACGTTTCCCAAAATGGTAAAAATTAGCCATATGAATTGGTGTATTATATTTTTAACAATTACGAATTCTCCGGTAGTATTTTCCAGAATTCGAAATGGAGAAAAAAGAAACAAATATGACCAATTGAATGCAACAACTAACGGATTTGCAAATTCCATCTTGGTGATCCACTCTTGATGAACTTTGCGGAACGGACGTATATCTTGAATTGGGAAACTGAATACGAAACTTGAATACTTACAATTAATCAACTAAATATATTTTTTCAAGTGGAATTTAGTAGCAGAAGATGGCTTTTATGTTGATTAATTTAAATTCCTTTAATAAAGGATAGAAAAATGAGTAAGAAAACGTTACACCCTAAGATGAGTTAAATCGACGAAATATAATTTTGAACTTTCTACGCATGATTGACTTTCAAACGACTTTTGTGTTTGTGCAGTGGTGACTAGAATTGATTACTTAGAAGCCATTGCATTATCGTTTTCATTGTATATTGAAAAATGCAACATATAGAACGATAAATTCTATTTATTCGATAAAATTTTCAATCGAGCGCATTCAAGTTCAATCAATTTATATTGCTCGCTTGACTAAATCTGATGGTATTTGGTTCTTTAGGATATTCATACATTTATCGTAATTTTATTTCATTATAAATCTATTCCAAGGAATGTATTGTGTTTGTAATTAAAATACACACGAATAACCATTTGCATTTATGTTTATTATTATGTATTTGTATTTTATATTACATACTAGATTTATACTGTAAAATTATTACGAAGAATGTCATGGAAGTTGTCAAGACCTATGGCAATAAACATATTCATTAAATTAAATCAATAAATTCTTTAAATGAATCAATGATTTAATTTAAAACACGACAAACTTACATTCCACAATATATAATATCTCATAGTGAAAATGTTACTTCCATTTATTCCAATTACGCCCGTATTCAGATCTCTCATAACAGATTTATATTCGTGTTTAGGAATGACCTTTCGATTTTCCTCTAGTTGCATCCATTCCCTAAGCCACTTCATCTGCCGAAGGAATAAAAAAAGTATTATATTTTTATTTACGAGTTCAATGAATGAGACATCATGTTAACATTTACTTTTTGAATTATATCGGCGCACAAAATAAATGTAATCCAAGAGAGACAACACATGATCACCAATCTCCAATCTGCTTTTCGTACTAATCGATCCATCACGAAGGGGTAATACAGCATGAAGCGAGCAACACAGCAAGTCATTAAATTTCCATTGGCATGGTTAAGTAGTTTACATATTTCCTTAATGGATTTAAATGTGAAATAAACTTGTTTCCACGATAGGATTTCCAGGTTACAATATACCAAGGACTCTTTCCGATGTAGCATATTCTTACCGCCAGTTGAATTTATGACTGTATCATTAAATATGTCCTTAGATTGAATGTCGGTTTTTAAATGTGTCGTAAATGAGCCTACCAAGAACCAAACTGTCAGAACCGAGATTAGTTGGTTGAGTTCGATAAATATATGAGAAATGCTCCTGTAAAAAGGGTTGAGACAGGTACATAAATCGAAAAATGAAATTGCTTGAATATTGATCTTTATAGAATGAACAAGTACTAATTCCTTACGTATTTATCGTCGACAAAACTAATGCAAAGGCCATAACGCTATTAATATCTGATTTCTCAGAGTACGGCAGATCCTTATCCGGGCCGGTGACGGCGCTGAATTTTATATCGTTGTTGCTTCCAGCTTGAGGAAATATAGTTTTGTAAACTTTCAAAAATGTGTCACCGAAAATCGATTTATTCCATTGTGAAGGGTGGGATAAAATTCGTAGATATAGAGAGTGATAGATAGTCAGTATACCATACAAAGCACATATTAGGTGAATAATTAATTTTCTTCGATTCTAAGGTCATAGAAAAGTATTCTTAGTATATCATATTTTGTACAGATATTTATAATTTTACGATTTACCAGTGACGGTGACTGAAACCTCCAAAGCCATTTCCTGTTAACTGACATCAATCGTACAATATTTAGTATATTATTAGACCGAAAAAACAATAATATCTGTGCTAAAATATCAGAAGTCACAGAGAACATTGTGACGAGGAAGGAAAAGTAATAGGATGGATTTTTTGAATGAGTATGCAAATTGGTCAGGCCCTGCCAAACTTCATTACGACGTACTAAGACATTTCCAGAAACTGAAAGGGTGACCCATATAATTTGGTGAATTATATTTTTAGAAATTACAAATTCACCTTCTGCATTTTCCTGGATTCTAAATGGTGAAAAGAAAAATATATACGACCAGTTGAACACTATTACTAAAGGATATTCGAAACACATTTTGAGTACTGTAATTTCAGGTTCGTTACAAATTTCTAAGCAGAAGAATTGGCAATGAAACATAATCCGTATTCAATAATTTTAAAAATTAGTCCTTGGTTGCCTTATCTGCTATGATCATTCGTATGCGAAAATATTTTCGTCTAGCATTTCCATTGTACATATTTTATGGTCTAACGGTTTCTTAATTAGTTTTAAGTTCTCGACTACAAATAGATCAGATTGCGTAAATATGTTACTCCCTGCCACAACTGACATTGTTAGTTCCAAACTTCCTTGCTTGAATAACTTCAACGACCCTAGCCTCCAGCTTATTAAAACTGGTCAATGGGAACATTACTATGAGCACACATTTGACGTTACATAACATCATGTTTTATTAGCATTGTCACATCTTAAAATCGTTTGTTTGTTCAACATAAATTCAACAGTTAAGTCCTCTATTAGAAATGTTGTGTTACCAAAATTGCTATATTTATTGTTAATATTCGCAAACCACACCCCTGAGTTCACAATATTTGGACCGCAAAATTATGACAAAGAAGGTCATGGTCGTGATAACAACCACCAATTTTACGTGTTCGAAGGTTATCATTGAGCAAGTCATAACATACTGTAACAAATGTAAAAACAATTTACGGGAATTTCAAGTAAGTAAATCTGTTATATTCATTTGTTTTCTTGACTGCTTGTGGATCATAATTTATTCCATACAGGTTATATTCTAGAGAGCATATAATATTGAGGGCTCTGTAAGTAGCTACAATTCTCTGCCTTTCACTTTTATTTTCCTTTCTATTTGGACTGCAAAACTATGACAAAGAAGGTCATGGTTGTGATGGCAACCTACAAGAGACCATGATTTTGTTAGTGAATAGCGCATCAGTAATGAGTGATCACATCAAAATATGTTGTTATTATTATTCATACCAAAATGCTCTCTTTCAATCAAAAACTTACATGCCACACAATTGAATGCGTAATTGTATAAACGTTCCAGCATTTAATGCCAACAGCATGAATTTTCAAGTCCTTCATCACCGATTTGAACTCATATTTAGAAATGTCTCTTGCATTTTCATCCCGTTGTATCCAAATGTAGAATGTATCCATCTGAATGGGAAGAATGAAAAATGTTAACAATCGTTAAATACAAACTGTTTTAATACTTAGGAAATTTTACTTAAAAATTGTATAAATAACTAAAACTATTAATTCCAATACCTTTTGCGCAATATTCGCTGCCAATAATAACGTCACACATGTTGAACACATAATGATAATTAGTCTCCAGTCCAATCCTCCCACAAAATATTCTATTACTACTGGATAATATAGAATAAATCTGGCTACACAAAAAGCCATCAAGGTTCCATATGCACAGTTGACATATTCACACATTCTCTTAATAATTGAAAATGTGAAATAAAGACGTTTCCAGTTTAACTTCTCAACGGAAATATGGATGGATTTAACTTGATTTTTATGGAATTGATTAGGTAGTGCTTTTACGATTGGTAGACCGAATTCTTCGCCAGAAACTATATTAAAATCAGATCCGTCCTCTTCAAATGTTTTAGTGAACGACGAAACAATTATCCAAACAGTGAGTACCGCAATTAGCTGACTTAATTCCATAAAGATGCGAGTGACATCGCTATGCAGCAGATAATAAACAATTTAAAATCAAAACTGTCAATAAGATTTCCAATCAGTATTTATCAACGTACGTGTTATACTTTGCTGCGACTAGGAGAAACGCTAGAAAATAATTAACTTCAACGCAGCTGCCTTTTGTATCGTTTGAAAGATTGGGTTTTTGTATCATTTGAAAGATTGGGTTGCATGGTAGGTTCACATACAGTTTGAAAATATGCTCTACTGTAGTCATCGCGAAAAGATTTATTCCAAATTGTCTGATGCCAGCTTGAAGGTGCAGCCAAAACATGCAAGTATAACAATTGGTATAATGCCAATGCTCCGTAAAATGAACATAGAGGGTATCCCAGAAATTTTAGATTTATCTAGAAGTGTAAAACATTTTTTAAAAATATACGTAACAGGATATTGTTTAGAGGCAATAGTAGTATACAATTGTTTTACCCATGAGGGATTCAGATATGACAAATGTTTCCGATTTTCTTCAACAAAATTCACAGTATTTAGGATATCATTTTGCCTATACCAAAGTAGGTATTGAATCATTAACTCAGAAGTGTTGTCAGCAAGAGTTGAAATAAAGTAAAAATAGTATTTAGGATTCTTTGAATTATCGTGAAGCAATTGGAAGAAATATAAAACATCACGAAATCGCAGCAAAATATTTCCCAAAAGGCAAAGTACTAGCCAAATAATTTTGTGTACAAGAAATGATTCAATTATGTATGAATCGTTTTTAGTTTTTCGTAAACGGAATGGAGAGTTTAAAAACAAGAATGAAAATTTTGATAGTGTGAACAACAGA
>JAHZMV010004692.1:0-13506 GCA_027743765.1 Coecobrya sp. COE2 | reverse complement strand
GTAAAGAGGAAATTTAAGGAGAAAGGGAAAATGAATGGACGAGTGAGAGAAGAGTTTTTATAAGCATAAAAGTGTATATCTAAACGAAACCGGAGTAACAAGAATAGGTACGTATACATACATTTTATAGAAGTTTCGTTATTACAGAAAATGTTCTGGTGTGCGTATATTGGTTTTATAAGCACCGGGTATATATATCTAACTCAGCTTCTATACATCCCTAACTTCTCTTTCCTTTTTTCTCTCTCTTTCGCTTTCGCTCTACAACAAGTCTTCTCTCTATTCCAACTAAAGCTCACTCAATATAGGTATTCCAGTGAAGACTTTGATAAAAGATATTAGGCATTTGTGACGAGCGAGTGTAGGACGAGCAAGAGGGGAGTTTTTGCTGCTGCTTCTGCTGTTGTTGAGCTGAGCGAGACGAACCTCTAGGGATCTACACACACCACCACCGTGTAATGTTTCTTTCCCCAAATGTTTCAGTTTTTATCACATGTGAGCTCAACCCCAAAGAGACATTCGAGATAGGAAATATATAGATACATACACATATCCAGCCAAGTAAGAGTTTATAATATTATGCAATATTAGAGCACATGAAAAAGGCTCGGTGGTGGTAAAAACTAGTGAGAGCGAGATATATGTTGTGTTTAGGTCAAGGGAAAATTAACATTTTCTTTCGGGCCATTCTTGGTAATTAAATATTAGAAATGAACTAGCTGTCAGTGGTGGTGAGATATCTGAATTAATAAAATATACATAAACACTTGTCTGCTTTGTTGCTTTGTTGTAAACAAAGTAAAAAAATGAAGAAAAAGCAAAGTACAGATTATGTCTGTGTAGAAGGAAGAAAAAAGGGAAGGAGAGAGAAAGAACACAAAGGAAAAAGAGTTAGTGAATCTTGCCGATCTCGGCAAAGATCTGTTTCCTTCATCATCATGATCATCAGTCCAGGCGTATAATAACTGTGAATTCAGACGCCACCACCACAAAGGAGGATAATCCAGAACACAAGCAGCACATAAAGAATGTTATCGAATATTAGGAGTAAGAGAGAGGAACATTGCGAGACAAGAAACTTTTTCTTAAGAACGGCACACACAGAGAGAGTGAGCGAGAAAGAGAGAGAAACAGAAAAGAAATTTGGAATTCACAACGGATGCTTATGCAGTGTCTATTTGTCTGAGGACTTTACTCACTCTCACTAATATTTTCGTTATAAGCTTTTGTGTTTAATGTAATGTCATGAAGGACAAGTACGTCAGCGTACGTGTGTTGTGGAAAAAGTAACAATCATATCTTCATTTACAGTTGTGGTGCAATGTGTAATAATGTGATATCATCATCCTCATAAATGAGTGTAGGAACGCATATATCTATATATCTTTTCTTGTCATGTGCATGAAAATGTAAGAATGTACGTTATGCAAGTCCATTGCCACAGCCGATAGTTGAAACCTCTTGTCTGCTGCAGAGTTTCTTTACCACAGAAAACAAACCCCTACACTACTACAACACACAATGCAACTAAAAAGCAACATGGCATAATATGCAATGCGTTATGGAACAGCCAAAAAATAAAAGCAGAAAACTAGCAACCTATACGAATCTCGCAAATGGCAAGTAAAATATAAGCAGGAAAAAACATGAAAAGGGGCAATAGCAAATCTTAAAGTACAACGCAACGTGCGCTTCGTATTTTTGCCATAATGATATCAAAGAAGAAAAAACAAGTAGCATAGAAGTCGCAATACTACGAATTCTGATTCTGGTAGTTATTCGGTAATAGCTGTATCAGTAGCAGAAAGAAACAGAGAGGAAGTGGAATGACTGACTCTGACTGAAAAGATTCGTCCATTCGTGTGTTCGTCGTTTCCATTTGTTCGCGAGCTTTTGCTGCTTCAGCACTCTGCATGCTAACATCACACCACCGTGTGTGGTGTTTCATTTGCTGCTATGCTTTGTATACTGGAAGAGGAAAACTTATACTCTTTTTGGGTTCTAGGCAAGAATGCAAGAAGAAAAAAATGGATGCATTTCTGCTTATATTATGCTCTTACAAAATACAAATCCATAAGGCAAGAGATTATGAGAAACAAAGGGAACGGGGAATAGGGTACAAAAGATGACAATTTTTACACACTAAAGTGTTGTGATTGTTGGTAAAACAAGTTGAAAGGGAAGACGGCTTTCTTCCTATTTTCTGTAATAGTTGAAATGCGGCAGGACAGTGGCAGTTTGCAATGTACAGAGAGGCAATATTATTTAAACAGCACCGAGATGTAATGGAGCGACTAGGTAAAACGAGAAAAGGATATTTTCCAGGAATGCTCTTCCGTCCTTGTCAAACTAAATCTCAATTGAGCTCTATCGCTGCAGCCAGCAAAACTATATTCTTTGTGTGTATTATGTATATAGAGTAAAGTAACATGAGCACAACAACAATTTGTTGGCGACTAAAGCTCTTTAGCTGAGAATTCAGTCTATTTAAATTTATTTTTCATATATGGTTTTCTCCCGATTATATTCGGTATATGTATTCATATTCAAGAAAAAGCAATCTTACCTCCTGGTTTGTACTCGAGTCCATCATTGAAACAAAGATATTTACAGTATACACCCTCCTCATCCCTCCAAACTCGACCTCTGATAGGTTCCTTCTTTCCTTGTACTGGAATCACAACTTCTTCAAACTCATCAGCGTCCACCGCTGAAGATGACGAAGACGCTGTGACAGGAGGAGCAGCTCCAGAATCTAATGTAGTTGTTGTTCCGGTTAAATTCTTTGAAAATATGGTTTCACATGTCCCCTCACCACAACCACCACCATTTGTTTCTTTTGAAATTGAGACCGAAGATGAGGCTACACAAGTACCACTGTTATCACTTGTACCAACAGGATTGTCTCCAGTTTTGCCCACTTGACGTCCAGAGTTCTTTGAATCACTTGAATTATCACTGCTTTGAGAATAGCTGGAGTTGTCATTTGCCGCACCAGAGAACAATGGTGTCAATGAGATACGTGTTGATGAAGATGACGGGCCGGTTGAACCAACACTACTACTATTACTACTTGTAGTAGTTTGAGGATTGAAAATACTACTTGCAGGAGAAGAGGAAATTGTACTGTTAGCATGCTTTTGTCTTGAAGAACTCACATTAACACCAAGGCTTCCATTGTTTGCATTACTGGCTGAACTTGAACTTTCACGAGTAGGTGTTGTCGGAACACTGCCACTCCTCTGTCTTTGCGAATGATTTGATAGTCCAGATGCACTATTTGTACTTCCGGTTTGACTACAGTTAGCAGTATCCTGCTGCTGGTGCTTTGGGGCATTTCCAACTGCTGCAGCAGGCAATACACTACTTACTGAACTTGACTTGAAATTTTTTGCACTAGAACCTCCACCATCCTGTTTTTCTCTGGATTCTTTTCCACCTGAAGAAGTCTTTTCTTTCCTGGGGCTACTGGTGTTTGGTTCACCATTTGATGAAGATCCCTTAGCGTCTGCTGTTTTGGCTTCCCTGGAACGTTTGGAACTGCCTTTCACGCTTGTTGTTGTTGCAGTAGTAGCTGACGTAGTGCAAAAGGCGCTATCCGATTTTCCAAAATTATTTCCGGTAGAAGCAGCGGATGAATTACTCGCTTTCCCTTGCGTTCTCCCATGCAAATTCTGCCTGTCTGCACCGTTCCTAGTGTTTCCACTACCACTTCCGGTAGTTGAATTATTGTTTCCATTTTCACTGCTACTACTGTTGTAACTCTTTTCCTCCGAGGAGCCGGAGATCATCCTGAACCCTTTATTTTAGGTTGGTCCGGGAGGATTTGATATCAATTGGGCTTAGACTTAGGACATCTCCAATATTATCGTCTGCAATCAACAACAAAGCCAAATTTATGAACAAACATTTTACTTATGTTTTCATGAGCCCATTTGCCAAAATGAGATTTGGGTAACTATTATATATTCATGAATTTACTAAACATGCGATGCGAAAGGATTCAATGACTAATTGTCGAGCATTGTAGATGGTATGTGATAAGTTTCCTAAATGAGAGTACATTCTTCAATGCAAAATACAACTATAAATCTACCATTTTCTTTACTATAAATTGTTCCTGACTTCTTCTAGTGAATGCCAATTTTGTCACTTAACCTGAGATTAAAAATACAACTTTTAACCCATTATAATCCATTAGTTTTTAAATCAAATATGCCGTATAGGAATTTCCTCTATTTAGGTATTTATTCATAGTTAGTATTTTGGGCAAAAACATTTCATAAGCATTAAAACCAAAAATAATTTCTAAATGTAACAAAAGCTTGTAAAATTATGAAGCTCTATGTCCCCATTCGTCCTTATCATGGAATGCTTCAGCGGAGCAAATGTACTGGACATAATGGATGTGGGTACAATGCATTTATACTTAAACTCTGGCTACATAGGTACATACATAATAATAATAATATGTACCAGCATTGAATTGAATGTTTCTCAATAAATGTCTAATTAAGTCATCGTTATTCTAACAAGCGACGTCTGAAGAAAAGAACACACCTAATGACTGTAAAATTGTGCCTGTTTCATTTTATAAATATTACCATTCTAATTATTACCCGAATGTGTACATTACACAGCCATATCAATCCACAGACTCAGACTGTATAGGCACTTACTATTATCATCGTTTATAACATGAAGTATCAGATAGCTGAATGCCCTACACTGCAATAATACTTAGTTAATAGAAGGTAATTATCAAGTATAAAAAGTAGCTCCTCTCAACAATAATCTTCCCAAAAAGTGGAATGTTAACTTTTTTGTATACATTCATGCTACAATTTTTTATCATCCCCCACACACGCTCACACAAAAATACTCCTCAATGGATCTAAATATTTAATCTTCTCCTGCTGAGAATTTTTAACCTTTAGGCAGGTGAAGTTTAATAATGAAAACACCGTGTGTCTCTCTATATGTGTAGCAACATGTTCTTCCTGAGAGGTAATCAGTTGTCGAATGATATATATTCATTCAGTTCATGCCTACTTGCTTGCATGAAGCTCTCCGTAAGAAGAAAGACCACAAGAATAAGCGATGTTCCGCTTAAACCTCATTTTTACAGGTATATTCCATTAAGCAACCTACAAAAGTGATAGTTGTAGTCTTGTTGGACGCTCGTTCATTTCGAAAATACAGTTTTGTAGTGTGTGTTGTGGTACTAGAGCTTTTGCTGCTTTTGTCGACTCACTACTCTGCTCTGACTCAGTCAGAAAAAAAGGGAAGTGAGCAAGCGAACAAGCAGCAGCAGCAGAGAGGTAACAGAAATACGAGAAGAAGAGAACCTGCATAGTGAGCAAGTACATATATTATAAGTAGTAGTTGTAGAAGGAGTGAGGGAGATAACAGGAAAACTTTGGCATCTTCTGCAGATAGTAGATCGACATTGTGGTATTCTATTGATGTTGGCACAACCACACAGTATCTCTCTCTCTCTCTGCAAATTGCCTGCTTTCTTCAGTTGGCAACTGAAATAATACCGTTTCTCTCTCTCTCTCTCTTTACACAAAGTCTGATTACAAATTATAATGTATGATCATTTTTTCCCTTTATAATCCAAAGAAACAATTTTATTCACTGTCATAATATCCCATATTTTATGGAATCGCTACTGTAATTTCAAAATTTCAATTTTAAACAAAAGCTACATACATACACGCACGCAGGGAAAATTCTGGCATTTGAAACAAGAACAAGCCATTGTTGTCCTCTTGAACGAAATGAATGGTCTTATTTTATGTGATGTGTCAGGAGATGGGGAAAAGGATAGGATACGGATGACGGGATGATTAGCTTATTAATAATGCCACTTTACCGAAAGCGAATAATATACTCAGAAGGTAAAAAATGTTCTTCTGTGTAGCATTTTGCAGATATTGCCCACTCGTAAACATACATCACTTATCATCATCATAATCATTGAATATGCATAACTAAACGGAGTATGGATGCAGCATGTGGCTTTACGAAAAAATGAAGGTTAGTGGCAAAACAAGTTCATAAATAATGAGTCAATCAATACAAGAACGACTTTATAGGAAAAATTGATAACGGACGGATCTTGGCGTGAGATCAACCAGACCAGATACTGTAATAATAAAATATGGCACTACTGCCCAAAAGGGTCTGCTGTCACATAGAGTCGCAATACCAGCATCCTTATTTCCCCCTCTAATCCCAATAAACGAACACCAGAGAAATACAAGATGTGTGCGTTGAGCTGGTGCTGTGTATAAAAGATAAACCTGTGTGCTATATGGCCTTTTTCAGTGAATTTAATATAATGCCAGTGGCATATTATATAGATATAATACCACCTCCCTTACATTTTTACTGACGCTTAGAGAACATACATTAAATTCGTATAACGCAACGGAGTGTTCTTCTTGTTTTTGTGGTGCTGACTGTGAGTATCAACGCAGCAACTAGAAGACAACCACCACCAATGCTATCATCACCAAAAAGCAAACTTTTGTTGGTCGTGCAGAAACAGGAGGAAACGCACAAAAAACAGCGTACACACTTACTACGATAGAATAAAACAAACCTATGTCCCTATATTACACAAACTGGTACATCACCGCTATCATCATCATCGTCACCCCACACAAAGTACGTGTACATCTGTAAAAATGCATTCTTCCGAACAGCAGCAGCAAGAACACGACAATATTATACACACTTTCCACCAGGAGGATGTTAATAAATAATATGCATGGTGCATAAGTAGAAAATGGACAGATGATGATGGGATGAGAGAGGGTGGCTAAGACGATGATGATAATGATGAGTGACGAGTGCCTTGACTTGGTTAATACAGGCACGTAAAGCTTTAACAAACTCAAGTAGCTAGCAATATCTCGCCGCATTAAAGTAATAATGCACAAAACATCAGCAACAAAGCAACCGTAAATAAATTCTATATGGCCACATTATGTACTTTACTTTTGCATGTGTGTGTCTTACTGAAACCTGAAGGAAAACATAATAGTAATAATAATAATGAACTTTACGGATGCAATATTATTATTATTATTACGCGAGAAGGAGAGGAATATTGCTAAATCATTTATTAAGACACAAATAACAAATCAGGTTATGCGTGCAGATAAGATATATTTTCATCAAGGTGTCGAGTGTGAGAACGCGACTACACGATAATGTTCTTTGGTATGTTACTTCTAATAAAGGGAAAAACTGGCGATAAAAATTGCAAGTAGCCAAGCATATTGGCTCTACCTAATCATTTACCATTGACTTACTTACAAAAACTGAAACTATATAAGATGCACAAACATAATTGCATTTTGTATACAATGCAATTGCAACCATCTTGACTAATGAGAATAAAAATATTACCTAGTGCATGTTCGCGTAGGTAGTGAACGTCTGCCTGCGTCTGTAATTATGAATCATTGTATATATTAGCGAACTAGAGATGAGTTAACTGTTAGAGAAGCATGTTTCTTATTTTATGGTATAATAAGCGCATACCGTCACTTCACGACACTTAGCTTTCAGCATGTAAATACTAAATGCAAGTCTAGCGCAAAGGATATGAGGAGAACGTAAAGGTATGCCTCGTAGTCAGTCTTAAATGACCTGCGATCTAACTGAGATGTATGTAGCATGTAGCATTGTCTATTATTGTTATATTGTTCTAATACATAAAAACACTACAAACAGAAACACATATACACAGCCAACATTTCGTCTTTTAGTGGTGCTTTGGTCTATGTTCATTATTGTATTTGTGCTGAACGACGACACGACAGAAAATGGATTGGAAAGCCAAAAGGATGTACATAATAGTTGAGCATGTAAGATCTGCCAACAAGATTGATAGCTTGGAAAATTAGAAAAGATTCCTTGATACACAACTCACCAATAAAGAAGCATACTGATTTATAGGGCATTCACTGCACCATTACCAAAAAATGCTAAAATCCTCTATTTAGTTGGAGGATATGGAACATCTCTCCGGCTCTAGACAATTAAGAATAAACACTATCCCTGTATAATATTATGTTTCTATTTATCGAATATTCACAATAAATCTAAGTAGGTATCGTATGGATGTAGCTGTATATAGTAAACCATGTACACCAATACAAGTTCCAACAAGAAGAACGAGGCAATCATATAGCTTTGCTCAACGGAAAATATACAAGTGGTATCATCACAGCGATTTGGTTCCGTACACTCGTCTATTTCCAGTCAACGCTTTAGTTTCCTTGCTGAGCTGTGATATGGAGACGGTTACTGCAAAAAAACGGTGCTGGGAAGGAAATGGGTAATGTATTTCTTGAGAATACGCTTCCGCTTTACTCATTCATGGGCAAAATGTCATACACTTGAGCACGCAGCAATGAGACATGAGACAAATACAACGTCTCAATTTAACTCTCCTGTTTATTCGATCGGGTAATGACAAAACCAAACAAATGTAATTTTTAACATTTTAACAGTATAATCTAGAAAAGTAACGATAACAGATAGAGATTAAGCAGTAGCAGTAGACATTCAAACAGGTTCAATATGTAAGCGTTTTGATTAAATGACAACGGTTAATCCAATCTTTGACACATGATAGTAGTTACGAGCGGGAGTTCCATCCGCCTTTACCCGTGGCATTATATTCGTTTCGAAACCCGAGCTCATATTTTTTGAGCTTTGGTTCCACTGTATCCGTTAGTAAAAATGCATATAGTGTAAAAGCCGAAGCCGTTTCATTGAGATCGTGCCGACAGACGGTCGGACAGACAGTAAATACAATACTCGCATATTATTATGGTTCCTCACTTATGTAACTGACATTGGTAAGCTAAAATTATAGATGAATGAACAACAACGTCGTGACCATCAATAATTAACTCTAGGAACTCGTGTGTTTTCATTGTTTCCACCTCCTGAATATTATTAAAAATTAAACATATTGCATTTTTTATGACGCATTCAACAGTAGTGATATTGGATATATATGCTGACAATTGTGCAAATGGGAATGGATGTCACAAAATGCATAAATGCTTATAGCAGAATTGCTAGTAAAGAAAAATCACAAAAATAATGAAATGCGACAATGTAAAATATGGAATTTTTAAATATGCATCATAGCTAAAAGTAAAAACTGGTAGTTTCGAATATTTAAAAAGTACACTTTTTGTTAACTACGTTTATTATAAACCCATGCTAAACGTAATTATAAATAGCGTTAAATACATAATATGTAAAATATGTTTATGCGGTTTGAATGCATTTTCTTGATAAAAAAAATGGTCACAATCGAGTTTTTCATAACTTGCCATTCACCAAAAATATTACCACTTCTCATTGGATAAAGTCTTTAGATGAACAATGAACAATAAACATTACTACACTCAACGAAACGTTTTTCTTTTATCTAAGCCATTAAAGTAACATGATCTTAAACTTACGCTTCTGATAATTGGATTGGCTGGTGATTTCAGTCTTCACACAATACAAACTGCTTCGAAATGGAGATACTCTATATAAACAGCATCCTTTGAAACCCTTTTTATGTGTAAAATATAATAATGTGTTTATTATCAAAAAGACAATTGTTGCGTGTCACGTAGTCACGTATGTAGAATCCTTCTATGTGTATACGAGTCTTAAATGTATGAATGCTACATCTACGTAAGCAAAATATTCGAGGTTAGAAATCATAAAGAAAAAGAATATTATTATTATCGTAGTATAAGGCCAATCATTTTACTTGAAAAAGTCATCAAAACAATAAACATTTAAAGCACACATTAAGCAACCGCTCCTTTCCCTAGCCTAAAGTTACTTCCATGCCCCTTTTCTGCTGATACGATGACTGATGACAAAGACATGAAGAGGAAACTTTAAGGACAACAAATGCACATCTACAAGTAATAAGCAAGTTTGAAGAATGGTTCTGAAAACATCCTTCATAATATGTCAAAGGAATCTTTACCTATCACGTTTTAAACACATCAGTGAAATGGTTGTGTGATGTTCATGTTCATGAGTTTGAGAAGATATTATGTATATGTTTTATATAGACCTATATAACTTGAAGCTTGCCCACTTCTTTACAAAAAAGAAACGAAGCTATACACACTCACAGTGAGCACAGCACAATAAGTAATACCTATATGCATTCCCCAGACATGTATGGATTTTATTGACTTGTTGTGAAGTTTCAAGAAATGCTTTACTGTTGATACCTAAAATGTAAACGCAGAGCACCAGTCACCACGATATATAGTGTACTATCAACTATGAATTTACTTAGAAGATTCCTCGAAAAACGTTATTCAACTCCATTCCTTCTTTATTCAGGACGACGATGCAGAAGACTGAAACAGAAGAGGAACAAGCAGACAACTTCAAATAATGATGGTGATGCTTCCGTGGAAAGGGCTTTTATAGTTTACAACAGCGGTCTTTTACTCATTTGAACTCTTATAAAAATTCTCGCCTCTGTGCTGTTCATTAATGTTACCAGGAGTCGCATATTATGGAGAACATAATATTATTATTTATACGCTCGAATTCATTGTCAATTTAATTTGAGCTCCTGTCTTGTAGACTGCCACGCAAACAATTATTGCACTGGAATAATAATGGAATATCTAATAACTCTCGTAATTTTCTTCCAGGTTTTTTAGCAAACTCCGTCGACATCTTTATCAGCTTGACATGGGTATGTATTTTGCTATATATTATAGCACACGTCTGTATTTTCTATTTCAACCATTTCATAAACCAACAACTCGAAATAATAATAAACTGATATAAAATATTAGAAACGGTAAGGTTTTTGTCTTAATGGTCACGACAAAATATCCTAAGGACTTACTGATTTATTTCATAATGAGTAGCCGTGTGGTAATAACTACTTAAATACAGTAAGCGGAAATGCATATAGAGGACTTAAATGTCAAATTCAGATGTTATGTGTTAAGTGTTAAATGTGTTAAGTAGAAAGATAGTTCCTTGAAAAAAAATAATGATGTCACTGTAATTATTATTATAGGGAAACTTTTGAAATTCACATAGTTAACTATAACCTCTGGACTGTGTAGCTATTGTGTAAGTATGAGATTCAGGTAAAACAGAATTTGTAACGTTTATGAGTTAGAAGGGAAAAGGAAAATATATTCGAGATATGTACACCAGCTATCTCACTTTGCTCGGCCGCTATTTCACTACTTAATAATGCACTAACTGTACATAATGTGGCATGTAGGAACGAAGCTAGGTGAGTGTAAAAGTAAATGGTTTGATTAACCTAGTTAATTAGAGCACTTAATACAATGCAGATGCCATGTGATATCATTAAACATACATAGAACATATGCATATCGAATCAATCTAGAATGGAGAAAAAAGAAAAACCATTTAACCCGCTTTCTTTAATTTCCTTTTCTTTCACATACTTGTATATTAAGCATGTGTAGGATACATCGTGACTTTACCATGTTACATGGACAAAAACAAGCCAATATAAAATCTCTCAAATCTACCATTATTAAGTAGGCAAAATATCGTAAATTGGGTAGGTATAGTACATTTGTATGTAAAATGTTTATAATATGTAAACGAAAGTCATTGTTATCATTGGAAAACTGTTGCAACTTGTTACTAGTTATGTAATTTGTTCTCTTAAGTGGTATTTTATTTTTAATTACTTGAATTTTGTCGATCAATCATTTATTAATGACTTGTGACATGATGTTTTGTAAATGTTCATTATATATATATTCGTTGGTATTCAAAATACAAATCCCAATGAATTGTCCTTGTCGTGTGTTGTCCACTTGCCCACTTCTACATAACATTATACATATGTATTAGTAAGCGTTCGTCATGATTCTAAATTGAATTCGGTTCGCAGCATTGGCAATACATAAATTAAGTTGAACATAGCGATGAATTAAGGCAGATTTTACGGATTTATCTGACTTCTTCAGCAGGTAAAAACATTCTGGTCAGTGTGTGTGAATCTTGCGTTTGCATTTAGATGATTATATTTGATCAAAACATGTCTTATAGCTTGAACGTTACTTTTTGTTGCACTTAAATCTGACAAGAATGAAAAGAAATGCTGTTAGATAAGAATGAAAGTAAAATCACAATAATCGACTACAAAAAATCTATGTTATCTTCGTTAAAAACAATGGGAATTTCAATGGCAGTTGTTTTAGCTGGTGTTAATGCTTTTACCTAGTATTAGTACTAACTAGTTTATTCACAATTGTCTTTGGCAGTGTTGCATTGTACTCGCACGATTGCTACTCGCTATATGTATATCATAATATCATAAATAAAAAGAAGAGAGAAAATATACTTTTATAAACAACATCATCATCGTCTTATAACATATAAGGGACAATCGAAACAAAATCACTCTAGTTGCTTGAAGCAAAATCGTGAAATTATATTCCAACCGAGAATACTGGTAGAATACAAATACGACAGGATATAGAAGAATAACAACAGCATCGAAGCAACAAAAAAACGGGAGAAGTGGAAGAAGAGGAGTGAGTGAGGGAACCGCTAAAGTAGATACGCACGGCACGATGATCGTGATGATGATGATGACTAGATATACAGAAAGCTATATATGCATAAAAGGATCAAATAAATGGCAAACTTTACAGGGCCATTAGGAAACACATCAACCCAGTTAGATGCATCATAATGTGCACGGAAGCCAGGGAGACATCACATAATAACAGTTTATTACAGTTCTTCTGGTGGTGGTGGCGGTAGAAAAAGAGAAGTGAAGTACATAGTAGCAGTTTGTATTTCATATTGCTTGCTTGGATGCTGGCTAATATGATACGGCGATGATACTTCAAGCCAAAATCGTCGTCGTTGTACCCAACCTTAGGTATTTATGCATATAAACTGTTGTGTTGCGTGTGTGTGATCTAAAAGCTAACTAAAGCTAAATGAAAGGGCAAATCCACTGCATAACATAAGCCGCCAACAACAAAAACCTTGTTGTAATGTGCAATCGCAATCTATATCATAACATCATCATCAACTCATGGCAAAGGCACAATGTTAAACTTCTTGATTATCATTATCAAAAAATATGTGAACCAACAACTGCTGACTACTGAATGTCTAACAGCATATCAAATCATCGTAGCACAAGCATAAATATATTATTTTAAGCTGTTTCACTTCACTCAACTCTTACTATTATTCCTTTAAATGCCATATCATGTAGTGTGATCATCAAACTACATGAATTCATATTTTCATATTCCTTCGTTGCAATAATCATAATAATAATAGCATCTCTCTATCTCAACTACTTTTTTGTTCATTCACCGCAATTGAACCGCTTGCTTGTAAACGTGCAGTTTTAGTCAAGTACAACGAGTCCCAGTTCAAATTTTTTGCATGCAGGTAGCATATTCGTACCAACATAACAAC